>JBBPBX010087518.1:0-14682 GCA_038048925.1 Garcialebias charrua
AAAAGAAAGATTTTTTTTTTTTTAACAAAGTATCAAAAAACTAGCAAAACATTATAAGGTAGACGTATAAAATCAAAGACAGGAACAAATCTGCATTGGTTTTTGCCAGGATTCCAACAGATTCTGAAAACCATTTAGAGAAGTCATGGTCGAGAGCTTCAGATCTTTTTGTAAGATATTCCATGAAGCAGGAGCGGAGTAGGAGAAGGCCCTTTTTCCAAGTTCAGTCCTCACTGACGGAACACTGCAGGTAATGTTTATGTTTATGTTTATGTTTATTAAATTTGTTCATTTTTTTACAAAAGAAACAATACAAGGCAATCTCATAATGATAGTGTACAAAATGTAAAAAAATGAAAGGTGGCAGAAAGAAGAATAAATCTTATTATATCTGCCCCTTATCTCCAACAATCAGATTAAACAACAGTAGTCAAACCATGTAAACAATAATAATCTTCAACCAACTTTTTCCAACAGTCAGGTTAAACAATAATATTCTTCAACCAACAGTACAAAATTACTAACTCTTTTTAATTTTCTAACTAACAGTACAAAATGACTAACTCTTTCTAATTTTTTAACTAATACAATACACATTACGCTATTTCACACATATTTTTTTAACACATTTGTTTTGATCATTTTTTTAAATGTAAACATTGACTTGGCATTTTTAACTACATTCTCCAAGCCATTCCATAATCTAATTCCCTGGATTGAGGTAGAACGTCCCTTCAAACTGGTTCTGAATTGTGGTTTTACAAACAACTCTGTTCCCTTAAGATTATAACAACTTTGTCTTTTAACAAAGTGCATTTGGATATTTAAAGGTAATGCATTATTTTGAGCTCTATACATAACTGATAAAATATTATAGTCTACCAAATCATGGAACTTCAATAATTTTAGTTGATAAAATAATGTACTTGATGGATGACGGTAATGCTTTCTAGTGATAATTCTTACAGCTCTTTTCTGTAATACAAAAATAGGCTTTGTGATTGTTTTACACGCTTTCCCCCAAACATCAATACAATAGATTAAGTGTGGAACAATGATTGTGTTATACAACAAATACAGAGCTTTATCATTCAATAGGTCTCTGACTTTGTACAGTACTGCAATCGATCTAGCTATTTTTATTCTTACAGAATTTATGTGTTGTTTCCATGTCAGTTTGTCATCAATGATAACACCCAAAAACTTCACCTCATTCACTCTACAAATCTCAACATCCTCAATTTTGAGTGGAACATCAACAGTTTTCTTTTTATTACCGAATATCATGTAATTAGTTTTTTCTAGATTTAATGATAATTTATTTATTTTAAACCAAGTTTGTATCTTGACAAATTCTGTCTTTATCAATTCTAACATTTGTTCTATATCTTCACCTGAACAGAAAAAAGTGGTATCATCAGCGAAAAGTACACATTTAAGGAGTCCTGACACATTTACCAAGTCATTCACATATAAAATAAAAAGCTTTGGTCCAAGTACAGAGCCTTGGGGAACTCCACATGTGATATTACAGAGGTCAGATCTTACATCATTTATTTGTACAAATTGTTTCCTATTTTTTAAGTAGCTAGATACCCACTGTAATGCTGGTCCTCTAATACCATATTTGTTCAGTTTTTCAAGGAGAATGGTGTGATCAATAGTATCGAATGCTTTTTTTAAATCAACAAAAATACTGATACAATGTTGTTTTTGATCGACAGCAGTAGTTATTTGTTCCATTAGTTCCATGAGAGCCATTGATGTAGAGTTTTTTGATCTAAACCCATACTGACTGTTGCTTAGAATATTTTGTTTATCTATAAATTGGTCTAGTCTGTTCACAAATAGTTTTTCAAGAATTTTTGAAAACTGTGGTAACAAGGATATAGGTCTATAATTGTTGAATACACATTTATCACCATTTTTAAAAAGAGGAACGACCTTAGCTACTTTCATATTATCTGGAAAAATTCCTGTTGAAAATGATAAGTTACATATGTATGTGAACGGCTCAATAATATGGCTCATTATGTCCTTTACAAACATCATATCCATGTCCACCCAGTCTTTCGATCTCTTGTCTGTAAGATGTTTTACTACATTCATTATTTCCTCTTTGTTAGTTCCATTTAGGAAAATACTATTTGCACAACCTGTAATTGAGTGGATCATATTTTTATCTACTTTTGGTATCTTAGCTGCAAGGCTTGATCCAACATTTACAAAATATTGATTAAATCCATTAACAATTTCATTTTCATCATGAACTTCATCGTTGTCTTTTACAAAATATTTTGAAATACCAGTTTTTGCTTTATGATTCTTCAGTACACCATTCATTACTCGCCATGTTGCTTTCATATCACCATTAGTTTTATCTAATAATTTACTATAATATTCTTTCTTATGTTTCCTTATAATCCCTACTAATTTATTTTTATACTTTTTATATTTTTCTTCTGCGCTCTGACTTCGTAATTTCAAGAAACATGAATACAAATAATTCTTTTTTTTACATGCATTTCTTAACCCTTTTGTCATCCATGGTTGATCATTCGTATTTCTCTTTGTGTAATTTGTTTGCACACAATTCTTTACATACAGGGTTTCCAAGATATTCATAAACTCATCATATGCTCTGTTCGCATCATCAACATACACATCATTCCAGTCTTGTTTATCCAGATCCTCTTTCAATTTTTCCAAAACTTTTTTTGATGTGTTTATGATTTTTTTCTTCGTTGTGACTGCTTTTGTGATATTTTGATCATTTTTAAAGATTGTGAAAACTGGTAAATGATCACTTAAGTCGGTCGTTAAGATACCACCTATCACATCCCCATTTGTTATATTTGTGAAAATATTATCAATTATTGTGGCACTATGAGTTGTAATTCTTGTTGGCTTTGATATCAATGGATACATATTTAAACTGTACATTGAGTTTATAAATGTGCTTATGTTATTTGAATCTGTTTTATTTCCCATATCAATGTTAAAGTCTCCACACAAAAAAATATTTTTATTAAAACTCTTCTCCATTAGTTCCAAGATTTTATCAGTGAATATTTCTATATTTGCTCCTGGTGATCTATATACACAACTTATTATTATGTTTTTATCGTTTTTGTTTATAATTTCTATTGTTATCATTTCCATAATATTATCAACTATTATTGACATTTCATTATTTAATTTACATTTTATTTCATTATTGACAAATAGTGCGACACCACCACCTCTTTTATTATTTCTGTTCATATGATATAATTCATACCCCTCGATGTGAATATTACTTGTGTTATCATCATTAAGCCATGTCTCTGACAGCGCTATTATCGTAAAAGTTCTATTTAATTGTTTTAAGTAATCTGTTATTTTGGATATGTTTGCATTTATACTTCTGCTATTAAAGTGAATAATGGAGAGAACTCCATTTGATATATTGATGTCATTAAACTGCTCTTCATTATAATATTCGCTATCTTTTATTACAGGAAAAAAATTTGCATCAATCACATTTTCAACATTATATATTTTAGCTTCTGAGTCTTCGTATGTTGTCATGTTCTAATGTATTTGTTCATTTCACTGTATATTTTATCCATTGTGAGTTGTTTCA
The DNA here is from genome assembly GCA_038048925.1 of Garcialebias charrua. Lineage (NCBI taxonomy): Eukaryota > Metazoa > Chordata > Actinopteri > Cyprinodontiformes > Rivulidae > Garcialebias > Garcialebias charrua. The sequence continues at coordinate 3,626 of JBBPBX010087518.1, forward strand.
TTGATTTGTAATTTTCATCTCCTGAATTCATCCAGATCCGTCAGTTCTTTTATCATTTTAGGCTGAGACCCTTCCTTTGCTTTGATAAAGACGTATCCATTTCTAGTCCATGTTGATGCTATTTTTTTTTCTTTGTTTTTTAACCACCTTGCTTCTTTTGCAATTTTTCCATTTTTCTTGGTAAGATGTTCATTTATGTAAACGTTTGTTCCTTGCAGATTTCTTCTATTTTGCATGACATAGTTTTTTGTATTCCTGCCAATGAACTTAACGACCACTGACGGTTTGAATCTTGGTGAATTATTGGGCAGGGTGTGACAGAACGAAATGTCCCCATATTTTATGTCCATGTTCATGTCCTGTAAAAAAGTAACTACAAGTTTCTCCAGACTCTCCTGTTCTTCCTGAGATTCATACTCATTTGGATCATTGTTATTAGAAGCTCTTTGACGTGTCCGACACTTACTAACATCAAGTCCTGAGATCACCACGTTTTCCTGCTTTGTGAATTGTTCTAAAACCTCTATTTTTTGCTCTAATTCTGCAATTCTCTTGTCTTTGTTAGTTACCAGTTCTTTCAGTTCTCTTATTTCTCCAACCAGACCGGCCTGGGACTCCATCTTTGCTGTTAAACTTTCTATTTGTCTACCCATAAAGTTGAGGGATTCTCTAAAGTCTTGCATATCTGAGTTGTTTCCCTCTGAGTCTGGTGACTTTTGTCCTCTATTTTTCATATTTACAGAGACTGGTGACTTTTGTCCTTTACCTCTCGTCATACTTACAGAGTTTGTGATCTAGTGGTAGCAGGTCTTTTGTTTATTCACTGAACCACATGGTCTTTCCACGAGGCTCACAGGCCTAAAGATGATTGGTGTGGCCCAGCAGTGCAGCACCCAGATCAGCAGTTATTAGATCAGAACTCACGGTTTCAGCAGCCTGCAGCATTCAGATCCACCATCTGAAGAGGTCCGCTCACTAGATCTGACGCAGTCCAGCCAGCACCGCACTCAGCTCCAGTGGCTCAAGGCCCAGCTCCGACCCCCACCAGAACCGATGCAGCCCAGTTAGCACAGCACGTAGCTCCAGGCCCAGCTCCGATCCCCACCAGAATCGATGCAGCCCAGTTAGCACAACACGTAGCTCCAGGTCCAGCTCCGACTCCCAGCCCCAGGCGTCGGTCCCCCGGCTCACGGCGATCCGTCCAGCTCGAAACTCCAGGCCGCGGTCCTCCGGTTCTCCCACGACTCTCCAGGCGGCGTTCACGCTCGGCCCACTCGCGGTGCCTGGCCCCGGCTCTCTCACGGCTCCCAGCCCAGCTCGAACTCCAGGCCGCGGTCCTCCGGCTCTCCTACGGCGCTTCAGGCGGCGTACACGGCGCTCGGCTCACTCGTGGTGCCCGGCCCAGCTTAAAGTTCCAGGCGGCGTATACGACACTTGGCAATCATGTCCTGAGAGCGCACACTGTAGCTGCACTCACGTAAGACATGTAGGAGGAGATGTATGAGGGCAGCAGACCAAGAAGTGATTTAAAGATGAAAATGTACCAGTGGAAGAGTCTGCGTGAGGTTAATGATGTCCAGTTAACCAGTGAATACAGGGTGCAGTGGTGGGTACGATAATCACAACCAGTTATGAATCTTAGTGCACCATGATAGACAACATCCAACATCCGCAGGGTGCTTGTAGGAGCATTCATGTAGAGAATGTCACCGTAATCAATGGAGGGAAGGAAAGTCACAGACACAAGGCGTTTCCTAACATTCAGTGATAGACATGATCTGTTTCTGAAAAAGAAACCCAGTTTAACTTTCAGTTTCTTCACTAGGTTTTCCACGTGGAGTTTAAAAGAGAGATGTGAATCGATCAGGATACCCAGATATTTATAGGAATCAACAAACTCAATAGGGACACCATTTGAAGATAAAATCAGAGGAGGATCTGCTGGAACCGCCTTCCTATTTGAAAAAAACATCCCTTTTGTTTTATCAGCATTTAGGACAAGTTTGAGACGGAACAAATCTGACTGGATGATGTCAAAAGCGGATTGCAGTAACTGGAAAGCCTTAGCAACTGTTTTAGCTCGGCAGTAAACAACTGTATCATCAGCATAGAAATGTAAGGATGCATCAGGGATGCAGTGACCTACATTAGCTATGTAGATTGTAAAGAGAGTTGGTCCTAAAACTGAGCCTTGTGGTACACCATTTTTAACTGTTAAATAGCTGGAAGAAGTACCGTTATGTTGAACACATTGCCTCCGATTGGAAAGATAGTTAGAAAACCAACCGATGGTGTGATCAGAGAAACCGATTTCTGAGAGCTTATGACACAGGATGTTATGATCCACAGTGTCAAAAGCTTTAGACAGGTCTAAGAAAAGTGCAGCACAATAGTCCTTAGCATCCAATGCTTCAACAACATCATTCAGAACCTTCAGAGAAGCAGTTGTTGTGCTGTGTTTTTTCCTGAAACCAGATTGATGAAGAGGTAAGATGTTAAATGAGTCCAGATAATTTTTGATCTGAGAGTTTATCAGTTTTTCTAGAACCTTGGCTAAGATGCAGAGTTTAGAGATCGGTCGATAATTGTTCAGTGAGGTGGGGTCACCTCCCTTCAGCAAAGGAAGAACAAAGGCTGTTTTCCAAGCATCCGGAATGGTGTTTTGGCTTATGGACAGATTAAAGATGTGGGTCACAGGGACTGTGATGATATGAGCAGCCAGCCTTAAGAAATAAGGTGGAAGTTCATCTGGACCTGCAGATTTTTTAGGATCAAGATCATTTAACAGTTTATTTACCTCACTGACTGAGAACGGAGAAAAAGAGAAGGTGTGATTAACAGATGGTTGACTTGTAGGAGGGATTTGATTTGTAGAAGTTTGATTATTAGATAAAGTGGCTGATTTTCCGTTTGTAACTGTGTCAAATAATGAACTAGAAGCAACAAAATGTTTATTGAAACAGTTCAGGATCTCGTGCTTATTTGACACAGGAACAGAGTCAACAAGAAATTGTGATGGGAGGTCAGATGATTGGGGGGTGCCTGAGAGAGATTTAATGGTTTTCCAGAATTTTTTAGGATCATTTAGATTTTTGGAGGTCTGAGATAAGAAGTAGTTACGTTTTGCGGCTTTAATGGCAGTTGTGCATTTATTCCTTAGCTGCCGAAATTTCAACCAATCAGTGTCTGAGTGTGATTTTCTTGCTGCGGCCCAAAGATGATCTCTCCAGTGCAGGAGATCAGCTAATTCAGGAGTAAACCAGGGGCTGTCTCGGCCCTTTATCCTGAACTGCCGGAAAGGAGCGTGTTTGTTTACAAAGTAAATGAAACTATTATGAAAATAGTTCCAAGCGGTGTTCACGTCATTGATTTGTAGGATACGTTGCCAGTCAAAGTGTGATAGATCCCAAAGGAATGACTGTTCACTGAAACGTTTCAAATCCCTTTTTTGGATTATTCTGGGCTTAGCAGGTGGAAGTTTAGTAGATCTAAGAGCTGCTATTACGGAATGATCACTCAAAACGTTAGCAAATACACCTATACCAGGAAATTTGTGAGGTGCATTTGTGAAAAACAGATCTAAGGTGGAAGATTTTTCGGGACATTTTATGTTTGGTCTGGTGGGAGAATCGATAAGTTGTGTTAGATTGAGAGATAGGCAACATTCCTTGAATTTATCACAGAGGGGGGTCGACTTATTCCAGTCAATGTTGAAATCTCCTGCCATAACAATCTCATTGTGTTTTAAATTTCCTATGAATTCAGTCAGGGAGGATAGAGCTTCAGGTGTTGCGGAGGGGGGACGATAACAACCTACAACAGTTAAGGGCTGACCTCCTTTCAAACTGATGTTCACAGCTAAAGCCTCAAACTGGTTTGCGATTGTTTTTTTAGATGCAATCCTGGCAGCCAAAGAGTCTCTGATGTAAATAGCGACTCCACCTCCCTTTTTATTACGATCACAACGATAGATCTTAAATTCATTGATTGCCAGGTCATTTTTCAAAACAGATTTTTTGAGCCAAGTTTCAGAGATAACGATCACATCTGCCCCAGAAGAACTGATTAGGATTTTCAATTCATCAAGTTTTTTTATGAGGCTACGAGCGTTTACATGCAGGAAATGGAGACCTGAATTATTTTTAAACTCACTAGGAGTACTGTAGTTAATGGAGGGCCCTGGGTTGGGCTGAATCCCTGAGATCAATAACAACATTAATATCAGACATTTACTTGACTTCTTTGTCAATGATGTGTAGTTACAGGAGTTAACAGTGTGACATTTTGCACCCATAATTGAACCATGAGAAACATTGATGAAGATACGATCATTCAGAACCCAAAAACAATGAAAGTTGCAGTGATGGGCAGATCCAGATGTGTTGATAAGATTCAGTGATTCCAGGTAGTCTGAGAACTGAAAATAATGACAGTAATATGAATGATGCAGAAAAGTCTCAGACCATAAAGCGTCACAGATTAAGTGGGCAAACAATTCCGTTGAGGAGGCCCAACTATAGTTTGTGTGAGAGGGGTTCCAGCCCCCCTGTGAATATGAATGGATGTGGCCCTGGTTAACACAAGCTGGATCCAGAATCAACGGGTAGAAACAAGCAATTTGCAGCAAACAGCAGAGTGTGGTGCCAGAAAAGCCTCCTAAAATTAAAGGCATGATTGTAGCCTGTATCAGGACAGCAAAGGAACAACAGCGTGAACAGCACCAAACAACAGCGACAGCAGCTCCTGATCCTCAGCGGCACACTTTTCTCTCCGCCCGTCTGATCCACAATTAGCTCCCAACAGTGTGAAACAGGCACCACCAAACAGCGACGATCACCAAACAGCGACGATCCTGATCCTCCGCGCTTCACTTTCTGCTCGTCTGATCCACAAACAGCTCTCAACAGCTCACAACGGTGTGAAAAACAGGCATCAAAACAGCGACGATCCTGATCCTCCGCGCTTCACTCTACGCTCGTCTGATCCACAAACAGCCCACAACAGTGTGAAACAGTCACCAAACAGAGAAGATCCTGATCCTCCGCGCTTCACTCTCCGCTCGTCAGAGGGCTGAAGACCTCTCAGCTCCAGAAATTATTTCAGCAGCAGTTCATCCGGGGTCCTTCAGATGAACGCGCGTGTGAGCAGAATGAGCACACACAGAATGAGCACAAAGCAGAGAGCGCAGCTCCAGCTGCAAGCATCCCCACGGCCGCGCGCGCAGATGGGCTCAGGCTCCACGGAGGTAAACAGACTTTAATGTGGATTAAAGACGGTGTCCCCACAGCCAGTTCGATTCGGTTCTGGTCCAGTCAGAAACACCTCCCCCGATGCTCACGAACCAGGTACGTTATCTTCCCCCCACGCCACGAGGTCAACAAAGGACAGCAGAAAAAATCAGCATAGTCTGAAAACTTCCCTGCAATCTTGTTGTTGTTATTTCTCTTAAGTGTCATACAGTGTAACCACTGTAGTTAGTTTTATGCTAGCAAAAATGTTTAGCATAATAAAATGTGTAGTTTTACCTTGCTAACTGATGAAACAACGAGGAAGAGGTCCATGACTTTAGACATTCAATGTGTTTGATTTAATTTTTTAAAGGAAACAAGTGAGAAGTGAAACCCCTGTCCTCACAGCTTCAACACCGAAGGACAGAGATCTCCCAACCAGTAGCAGCTGTCCAGATGGAAACAGCCACAGGTAGAGAGGACTGTGGGGCAGCAGAAACCAGGAGAAACCAAGATCTGAATTCCTATGAAGGTAATATGAACTCTTCAAAGACTGAAGTCAGTGATGATGATGATGATGATGATGATGATGATGATGATGAAGCTAAACTGTTACTGTCATATCTTTATCAACACCAAGAGGAAGACGGATGTAGTGGAATCAGCGTCTCAGCTGACCAGATAGAAGAAGCAGCCAATGAAGAGGAGGGAAAAGCAACAGAAACTACCATGACCAAGAACAACAACTTGTCTCTTCAGAGACACATGAAACGTAATTCAAGACATAAGTCTTCAAGTTGTTTGGTTCATAAGAAAGGTCTAGAAGTGGAAAAAAATGGACAGTCATGCAGTAAAGTTGAAACCATACTGAATCAATTTGGATGTGATGAATGTGGCAAAAGATTTACCAGTAAAGGAAATGTAAACAGACACATAAGAATCCACACAGGAGATAAACCATTTGCCTGTAAACTTTGTGGACAGAGATTTACCCAACAGTCCAGTTTAAACAGACACATGAGGATCCACACTGGAGAGAAATTTGATTTGATTTGATTTGATGTTTATTCATTCATTTTAAAAGAACAATACAAGACAGTTTCATCAGATACAAGATTTCAAGTAGGATAAAATGAAGGGAGCAGAAAGAAGATGAAATCTTATTATATCTGCCCCTATTTCACAGTTTGTTCAACCAATGATAACTTTCAAGCAACATCACAGAATGAATAGTTCTACCTATTTTCCTAATTGTAATACACAAACTACATCACAAAATGAATAATTCTACTTAATTTTCCTGACTGTAAAACATAAACTAGATCACAAAATGAATAATTCTACTTAATATTTCTAACTGTAATACACAAAATCATTTGATTGTGAACTTTGTGGACAGAGATTTAGCCTAAAGGCCCATTTAAACACACACATGAGAATCCACACAGGACACAAACCATTTGCTTGTGAACTTTGTGGACAAAGCTTTAGACATCAGTCCAGTTTTAACACACACAAGAGAATCCACACAGGACACAAACCATTTGCTTGTGAACTTTGTGGACAAAGCTTTAGACATCAGTCCAGTTTTAACACACACATGAGAATCCACACAGGACACAAACCATTTGCTTGTGAACTTTGTGGACAAAGCTTTAGCAACAGACCAATTTAAACACACACATGAGAATCCACACAGGACACAAACCATTTGCTTGTGAACTTTGTGGACAAAGCTTTAGTCAACAGACCAATTTAAACACACACATGAGAATCCACACAGGACACAAACCATTTGCTTGTGAACTTTTTGGACAAAGCTTTAGTCAACAGACCAATTTAAACACACACACATGAGAATCCACACAGGACACAAACCATTTGCTTGTGAACTTTGTGGACAAAGCTTTAGCCAACAGTCCAGTTTAAACACACACATGAGAATCCACACTGGAGAGAAATAATTTGATTGTGAACTTTGTGGACAGAGATTTAGCCGAAAGGACACATGAGAATCCACACAGGACACAAACCATTTGTTTGTGAACTTTGTGGACAAAGCTTTAGCCAACAGTCCAGTTTAAACACACACATTAGAATCCACACAGGACACAAACCATTTGCTTGTGAACTTTGTGGACAAAGATTTAGCCAACAGTCCAGTTTAAACACACACATGAGAATCCACACAGGACACAAACCATTTGCTTGTGAACTTTGTGGACAAAGCTTTAGCCAACAGTCCAGTTTAAACACACACATGAGAATCCACACTGGAGAGAAATCATTTGATTGTGAACTTTGTGGACAGAGATTTAGCCGAAAGGACACTCTAAACACACACATGAGAATCCACACAGGGCACAAACCATTTGTTTGTGAACTTTGTGGACAAAGCTTTAGCCAACAGTCCAGTTTAAACACACACATTAGAATCCACACAGGACACAAACCATTTGCTTGTGAACTTTGTGGACAAAGATTTAGCCAACAGTCCAGTTTAAACACACACATTAGAATCCACACAGGACACAAACCATTTGCTTGTGAACTTTGTGGACAAAGATTTAGCCAACAGTCCAGTTTAAACACACACATGAGAATCCACACAGGACACAAACCATTTGCTTGTGAACTTTGTGGACAAAGATTTAGCCAACAGTCCAGTTTAAACACACACATGAGAATCCACACAGGACACAAATCATTTGCTTGTGAACTTTGTGGACAAAGATTTAGCCAACAGTCCAGTTTAAACACACACATGAGAATCCACACAGGACACAAATCATTTGCTTGTGAACTTTGTGGACAAAGATTTAGGCATCAGTCCAGTTTAAACACACACATGAGAATCCAGAGTCAGAGAGTCAGAGTCAGAGAGAATTTATTGTCATTTGCACCGCATGTAGTACATGTGTTGAAAACGAGATTATGTACACAGGGTCCCAGTTACATCCAACAACAAATGCAAGAGAAAAACAATAATAACATCTAGGATTAACTAAGAGAGACATCAGCTAGTAATACACTAAGCCCTAATGTAGTAGAAAAACATCATTATAAACAGCAGCACGAACATGAGCAGATGGTCACAGATGAACGCAGAAAGAAACAGATCAGTATCAGTATGATGTGACATTTTGCAGTGTTTATTCTTATTATTTATTTATTCATGAGTCTGAGTCATTCATGAGTCATCCACACAGGACACAAAGCGGTGGTTTGCAATGACTCATAAAACACACATAAGAAACTAGACACATGAGGGACAACAGCTGTGTTAAATATTAAGAAAAGTCCTGAAGACAAGTAAGAGTTCACATGTAATCAACACTGATAGATTCCATGGTTTGTTGATAACAATACAAGTGATGAAAAGGTATTCTGTCAAGAAATTAAATGGTTTTTACTTACATGTATATATATATATTCTGAATACAGTATATATATATTTTATTTTTAATTTTTAATTTTTTAATTAATGATTAGTTTTCCATTGTGTTCAAGTTGTTTTGTTTTTTACAAAAGAATTGTCAAAACTTTTTTAGCTACAGACCTATGAAGGAAACATGAGGGGAACCACCATATTGTGTTTTTAAACACATACGGTGCCACCCAAATGTAAAGGATTTTATCAGGGGTCAGTATTAAGCTGACCTCTTTATCCTTAATTAATTACTTATTCGGATTGAATAGTAATTTCACGGATTCTTTCTTTTTCAGTTTACCCAATATTTCTGTGATCTTTCTGATGGATAAATAAATAAAGCCATTAAGTGACAGAGAACGTTGACTTTAGCTTGGTATGCCAGGAGACACTACCATTTATTTATAATAAATCAACTAAAATCAACATCATTACACTTGATTGACATGATTTCACTTTCTTGCAATTTAACACGTCAGCACATTTAAATTGTAACACAACAGACATAAATATAGGATGTTAACATACTTAGTCTGAGGCTCTATGACTTAAATAGTTTCCAGCTTAGAATTGAGGGAAAGGAGATAGGAGGAAAGATGGAGAGATGGTTTAAAGGAAATTGTCTTGAGCATGTTACCAGAAGTGACACTTCCCATCCGATTTCTGCTGAAATCCAGGTACGTTTGTAAACAGCTCTTTACCTTCGACGACGAGTCTGATAAAGAGATGACACCAGCCTTTCAGGCGTACAGAATCGTTGCAGGTCCAGCACGTCCGAGCCGGTTCTTGTTTACGTTTTCAACGTCTCCTCGGATCCGCTTCGATCATCAGAAAATATGTCAGCTACTGGTTGACTTCAAGATAAACTTATTCCAGGAAGGAATAAACAAAGTTTTGAGCTTACGCTCGTTCTAAGTGGACTCATAACAGCATGTTATTAGTCCTTAACTGGATGACGTGTCCTTAGCGTGTGACTAAACATCTATCCAGCTCTTTGGGAAAAGTTCACATCCCTTGAAGTTCCCAGCAGACTCCCTCACAGGAACTCCCTCACAGGAACTCCCTGGTTCCTTCGAAACTCTGAAGCGTTTACGGAAGCAAACGCTTTTTACTCAAAAATGTTGAGATTAGAACACACTTTCCTCATTGGTCCGTGGGCCAAGAGGAGTGTGAAAACGTGAAGTGAAAACTCAAGGTTGACAGCAAGTCTGTTTAGATAACAAAGAGGAATGTTTTGGGAAAGTGTCTGAAAGTGAAGAGACATCTCGACGCTTAGTTCGAGATTTAGCTGAACCCAACAAAAACAACTTTTGAGCAAGTCACTTTGACACATTATTCAACTCTGACACATTATATGGTCAAGTAACACAGTAATGCTCTACATTTAAAGAATAACAGCATATAACATATATCATGAAAATGACAAAAGTTATTCTTTTGATTACATTAGAATAAAATCAAAGATAGAAATAGTCTCTTTTGGTGACTATGTTCTCAGATTACAACTAATGGAATAATTTGTAGTAAATGTCTTGCTTTACTGAGAGGTCAGTAAAGGTCATCTCTGGAACAGTTCAAAAATACACAGGTGTATCAAAGTGGACACGGTCATGCCCACTACATCTCCCCCCTTTTGGAAGCCATCGCCAGTCCTTGGGGATGGGGTCCAACACGAAAGGAACATTGAACTGTCTCTGATCTTGAAGTAATCCAGCAAGTGGAAAAGAAAAATCAAAATTATAATCCCATAAAGTTTTTTGGAACTTCCATACTGTTCGTAGGTAATCCCATTGCGGTAAGCTTTTAATCCTTTGGAAAACTGAGTCTGTTAACTCTTGGAAAACAAAGTCTGTAATCCACAGCGGTAATTCCACAGCAGTAATTCCACAACGGTTAGTTTTGTTGATTGATCAGCAACAATTGTTTTCATAATCAGCATGTAGAGGGGATCCCTCGATTGACGCAGAGGAGGCGACCCTTGGATGAAGGTTGAAGACCAAGCGTTGGAGCTGCAGGTCCCCACATCGAAGGTTGTTGGCTGGTTGGTTTCCAGTCAGTGCCACTCTGGTTCTATGTGTCATGCAATTATGTGGTTTTTAGGTGGGCTTATGATTGGGATTTTACATTAGCCTTACCTATATGCACCTGGTATGTAAGCTATCATGGTTTAGATCAGCTACAATTACCAATTAAGGGGTGGATCAATTCTGTAAAATTAGATATAGGGATCTATACCTATAAAATTTTGGAGGGCTTCTGTAACGAAGGCCTCTAATTCCAAACTATTCCTCCATTCATTACTTAGTTTAGGTTAAACTAAAATAGAAAAATGAAATATAGTTTGATCTAAATGTCTGTTGTCTTTTAGACGAACGACGTAGGATTTGGTATTCCTAATA
>JBBPBX010087520.1:0-11215 GCA_038048925.1 Garcialebias charrua
GAACAATCATGGCCACTCTGATCGTCTTGTTGAAGTATTGCTCAATCCCCTCTTCCCTGCCTAACACAACAAATCCCCTACCCCATCCGCCCCGTCCCCCATTCGGAAATCCAATCCCTCCTCCATGTGCGCGGAAAGGCACCGTGACGGATGGCTTGTAAGCGTCCCACCATGTTTCATCAAGCCTTCTTCTCTCTTTGTCAGGGCGAAAGACGGAAGACTTCCACGCGGCGTCCTCACCTTAGGGACGCTGTGATGTTCAATAATTCAGTGGTTGTTGCTCCGGTCCTGTGGAGAGTGCTCATCAGTGACCGATGAATGTTCACAGAGAGCCACTGCCTGTCAATGACGCTCTTCCTCATTTGCTGCCCAAAATGGATAATAAATTTAATTTCTAATTACTATGGTCACCATAAATTTAAGATGTTTTTTTACATTCTAAGAACAACTTTAACTCTACCAGTCAGCATCACCCCATGAGGGCACTCAGCAAGTCATCTCCTTTTCTGTCCCTTTTGGCTACTTTCAGTACAATTTCATTTCATTCTTGGTACAATTGTTTCAGTGCTGCCTTTATGACACCATTTGTCTGAAAAAAGTGAAAATACAACCAGACATTTAATAACTGAGAACCCAAATGACTGGAGGAGATTTGGTCACATAGATTATTATGCAGCATGAGCTACGGTCAAATTGGCCACAATTAAAAGCAAATAACATCTTTCTAACCTACTGAACAAACATTTAAATTCTAATTTTACCATAAGAAAAAAAAATACACTGCATATGGACTGAATTAGCCTAAATAGTCTAAATACCTAAATGGCCTGCTTTGCAAAAGAGATATGTGATCTCAAAGGGATTTGCCAGGTTAACTAAAGGTTAATAATAATAAATAGATTGTAAATGCAATACGTATACGTAATTTGATTTGACCTGGACCAGTTAAACTTTCTGTACAGCTTGGAAAAATTATTATTATTAAAAATTATTAATTATTGTGTGGCTCATCCATTAATCAGCCAATTGTGTGTCATGTCCAATCTTACTTTGAAAAACCGCTAAAGAGCGAGTCTGTGAAAGTCAAACCGTGAAGTAGCAAAGGACTACTGTATGTATATATATATATCTCTCTCTAAGTAGATATAGATATATAGATAGATAGAAAGATAGATAGATTGTCTGTCTGTCTGTCTGTCTGTCTGTCTGTCTGTCTGTCTGTCTGTCTGTCTGTCTGTCTGTCTGTCTGTCTGTCTGTCTGTCTGTCTGTCTGTCTGTCTGTCTGAGTCCAATGTTTTCTTTATACAGTCCATAAAGAAATAGCCTTTGTATTCATTTCAACATTCAAACCTATTGACACCATTTTATTTATTTTCTCCAGTCCTGTAAGAGTCAAAAAGAAAGTGCTTTAGCGTTTCATCTTCATCACAAAGACTCATGGGACCTTTTTTTAGTTCAAACAAAACAGCTCCATTGAGCTACTGCTCTGACATGGAGTCTGTTGACAAAAATCAGCTACACTTATTTTATACTAATGTTCTTTAAAATTTTGGAATAAACTACAAGTTATATTAAAAAAGAACTCCATTTAAGTTCTCGATAATTAATTAATTTATTTGTTTTAATTCTTTCGGTAATTGATACAGTTAATGTTCAAACGATTTCATTTTTGTTTGGTATCTGCATAAAGACGTTCATAATACAGGGCTTCAGACTTCACTTTGTCTTTTAGTTTCGAACTAGAAACCTGTTTGTCTCCCACTAAGGAGGCATTTCTACAAAAAGCACTTGAAACATGTTTAATAAGTGTTTGAATGTTCACAGCAGGTGCTCCAAGTCCTCCATCTATTTTATTTTCATACAATATGCACGTACCAATGATGAACATAAAAATTGTGGAGACAATATGAGTTTTAAGAGTTTTATTAGAAATGCTTTTGGATAAAGACTACTTAGAGGATGAAAAACACAAATTACATAATTTAAAAACAATAGTGGTTAATAAGCATACACTAACACCATCCATCCCTTATCTTCCACCCACTTCAGATGTTATCAACCATACGTAGCGGTCAGATTGCCCCTCCTGTACCTCCTAGGAGGTTTAAAGGTACGTTATCACCGTTACAATCGATGACAGCAGGCTCCGTCTTTAGCTACGTGGTTAGGTTTAGAGTAAATGGTCTTGGGTTAGGTTTAGGGTCTTGGTTAGGTTTAGGCACAAGGGTGAGCTGGAAAACGGTTACATAAGCTTTACTAACTAAGCTACTAACGACCTCCTTCTTGCTGCTGACTCTGGTCTTCTGTCCATCCTCATTCTTCTGGATCTAAGCTCTGCCTTCGACACCATCTGTCATTCTATCCTCCTCAACAGACTAACCTCCATTGGCATCTCAGGTACCCCGTTAGACTGGTTCACCTCCTATCTCTCTGACCGCACCCAATTCATTCAGCTTAAATCCTTCCGTTCCCAGTCTTCCCCTGTCTCCACGGGTGTCCCCCAAGGCTCTGTCCTCGGACCCCTCCTCTTCATCATTTACCTCCTTCCTCTAGGCCACATCTTCCGCAAACACGGCGTCCATTTCCACTGCTATGCTGATGACACGCAGCTCTACTTGTCATCAAAACCTAACTCCACCCACCCTCCCTCCATCCTCACCGACTGTCTCAACGAGCTAAATCACTGGTTTTCTAACAATTTCCTTCAACTAAACAGCAACAAAACAGAAGTCATTCTCGTCGGTACCAAAAACTCTATCTCAAAATCAGAACATCTTCTCGTCCCCCTTAACAACTCTCTGCTATCCCCCTCCCCTCAGGTCAAGAGCCTCGGTGTCATCCTCGACACCACTCTTTCCTTCACTTCACACATCAACAATATTACTCGGTCTGCTTATTTCCACCTCCGTAATATTAACCGTCTCCGTCCTTCTCTGACACCTCGCTCCACAGCCATCCTGGTGCACAGTCTTGTGACTTCCCGTATTGACTACTGCAACTCCCTTCTCTACGGCCTCCCCAACAAATCTCTCCACAAGTTACAGATGGTCCAGAACTCAGCTGCCCGTGTCATCACTCAAACCTCCTACTATGATCACATCACTCCTGTCCTGCAGCAGCTCCACTGGCTCCCGGTTAAATCACGCATCATCTTCAAAATTCTACTTCTCACGTTCAAATCTATCCACAACCTTGCCCCTCCTTATCTATCCGACCTCCTACAAATCTCCATCCCATCACGCTCTCTCAGGTCCTCCTCTTCACTACATCTCCATGTACCCTCTGCCCGCCTCTCCACCATGGGGAGCAGGGCCTTCACCTGCTCTGCCCCTCACCTCTGGAACGCCCTACCGCCAGACCTTCGAAACACCACCTCCCTCTCTCTGTTCAAGACTGCCCTGAAAACCCATCTCTTTAGACTAGCGTATCACTAACTTTACTAAATGTATTTTATCTTACCATTTTATATCCTTTATGTATTTTATATTTCAATTTGTCTCTGATAATGTTTGCTCTGTATTACACTGTGTTGGTTTGTTAAGTGTCCTTGGGTGTCATGAAAGGCGCTTTTAAATAAAATGATTATTATTATTATTATTATTATTATTATTATTATTATTATTATAAGCTGAAAAAAACAAAAACACAACACTTCCGGGTTTACGGAAACACGCTGCCTACTCACAGCGATTATAACGCTGATAACGTTCTTTTAAACATGCTAGGAGGTAGATTGTGACAGTTTCGCCGCTACATATGGGGATGATAACAGTTGATAGCGCCCATTTTATGGACTGACAACATCCGAATCTGCTGTATCTTCTGCTTATTCGGATGTTGAGTCATGGGGGCAGCAGCTTGAACAGGGAGGCCCAGACATCTTTCCACAGCCACCTCTTCCAGCTCTTTTGGGAAGACTTTAAAGGCCAGGGTATACTTGAGTGCATGTGGGTCTGCTGAGGTCCACGCTTACCGGAATAGAGCTGAAAAGGATGCCCACAGGGCACGTCTGTGCAACGCTAATTTTTTACGACCGCGTATGCCTCACACTAAACTGCCCGGCGACGGACTGTTTTGTATGCGACACCGATGTATTAAATTTCCCTTCTTCATCCCTGATCTGATCTTTTCTTTTTGTGTTTTGCAGAACACCGCTGCATCTAGAGCTGCCAGCTCTCTTTTTTTTTTTTTTTTACCTGTCATTCAATCCAGTAGGCGGGTCAGCAAATGACCAATCGGCGACCTCAATTTGTCCTAAAGGTAAACGCCCCTTGCCTGTGGAGCTGCTCTGCAGCCACTCAGCGTGGAAGCTTGAGTATGAAGTCTGAACGTGTGCACAGTTTCCGCATGGCTGACAGGACACCTGAGTATACCCCGACCTTAAGGTTCTCCCAGTTCACCCGAGACATATATTCTCTCCAGCGTGTCCTGGGTCTTCCCCGGGATCTCCACACAGTCAGTCATGCCCAAAGTATCTCCCAAGAGAGGTGCCCAGGAAGCATTCTTACAAGATGCATGAAACACCTGAACCTGCTCCTTTTGATGTGGAGGAGCAGCAGCTCTACTCCGACTTTCTCCCGGAACTGAATTTCTCACCTTATATAATAATAATAATTAATAATAATAATTTGTCACATTTGTCATCTGTGTATGTTCCCATACTTGACAGACGAAATTGGTCTTCTGCATTTAACCCAACCACCACCAGGTGGTGCAGTGAGCAGCGTTGTCGTGCTCGGGGAGCTGGGGAAATAGATGTGCACTCATAGACACCCCAAGGTGTGCCGTGGCCGGGGTTCGAACCTGGGTCCTTCGGATAACAAGTCCGATTCTCTGCCACTACACCATCTTGGCCCCTATTTAAGGGAGAATCTAGCTACTCTGCCGAGGAAACTCATTTCAACTGCCTGTATCTGCAATCTCATTCTTTCAGCCACTACCCACTACCCAGAGTTTGTGGCCATAGGTGAGGATAAGAACATAGACCGACTGGGAAACAGAGAGCTTTACCTTACAGCTAAACTACCTATTCACCACAATGAACTGACACAGAGTCTGCAATAATGTAGATGATGCACCAGTCAGTCTGTCGGTCTCACATTCCATTCTTCCCTCACTCTTGAACAAAACCCCAATATACTTAAACTCCTCCACTTGAGGCAGGACCTCACCCTCGACCCAAAGATAGCAATCCACCCTTTTCTGATTGTGGACCATGGCCTTAGATGTTGAGGGGCTGATTCTCATCCCAGCTACTTCACACTCAGCTGCAAATCACTCCAGTGAGAGCCGGAGATCATGGCATGATGACGCCAACTGGACCACATCATCTGCAAAGAGCAGAGATGGAATCCTCTCTGCCCGCTGGCTGCACCTAAAAATTCTGTCCATGAAAGTTATGAACAGAATCCGTGACAACGGGCAGCCCTGGTGGAGTCCAACTCCCATTCTGAAGAGATCTGACTACTGGCAATGCGAGTCAAACTTGCTTGTATAGGGACTGAACAGCCCGTAGTATTGGGCCCTGAATCCCATACTCACAAAGCACCCCAACAGGTTACCTCGAGGAACACGGTCAAACGCCTTCTCCAAGTCCACAAAACACATGTAGTCTGGATGAGGAAAACTCCCATGACCCCTCGAGGACTCTAAAGAGCTGATCCAGTGTTCCATGGCCAGGATGGAATCCGCATACCGTAATCTAGCTAATCTAATCTATCTGTTTTTTCCTCTACTATTTTTCCTTTTGACTGTCCTTTTGGTTGCTATTTTGTTTTGATTTGTAAAAATAATAATAATAATAATTTGTAAGACTCTTTAGTAACTGTCTATTTTTGTCATTGTTATTCACTGTTGTCATCACTGTTTGTTAAATAAATCAGGTCTCACTTGTAAATGAGTCCCAGAGGCTCAATGGAATTAACCTGTCTAAATAAAGGTTGAATGAATTGTTCCTCCTGGGTCTGAGGTTCAACCAACGATTGGATTCCCTTCTCCAGTACCCCTGAATAGACCTTACTAGTGAGGCTAAGGAGACTTATGCCCCTATATTTGGAGCACACCTTAGAGCCCCCATTTTTGAAGGGGGGAACTACCAGCCCAAATCTGCCAATCCAGTGGCACTGCCCCTGATGTCCAAGTGATGTTGCTAAGGCGTGTCAACCAAGAAAAATCCAATAATTCTCAATCGCGTCATCTGGACAGTTTCTTTTTTATAGAAACGTTTCACCCTCCATCCGGAGGGCATCATCAGTCAGAGGAGTTCCACCAGTTTGCTGGAGCCAAGATGGTTTCTGGAGGCCGTCCTGTCCCTCGTTGACTCCTCCAAGGCAGGCAGCCACAGCCAAAGTGGTTCAAGGCAAGAAAATTCATGCTCAATATCCAGGTACCAAAGACAATCATTTTCAGTCAGGTCATCTGGACAGTTTCTTTTTTATAGAAACGTTTCACCCTCCATCTGGAGGGCTTCATCAACTCCTCTGACTGATGATGGCATCCGGATGGACAGTGAAACGTTTCTACAAAAAAGAAACTGTCCAGATGACCCGACTGAGAATTATTGCAAACCCATGTTGCTCATTCAGGCTGAGCTTGACTGGGCCTCATGGGTAGAGACACAAACAGCAGTTACAATGTAAAACAATTTTAGGCAAGATAATGCAAAAAACATGACATAATTGCAGGTTTTTCCTAAAATACGATTTTTACTTTTATCAGAGTCAGAGAATCTTTATTGTCATTTGCACCGCATGTGGTACATGTGATGAAACTAGATTATGTACACAGGGTCCCAGTTACATCCAACAACAAAATGTAAGAGAAAAACAGTAATAACATCTAGGATATAACTAAGAAAAACATCAACTAGAAATACACTAAGCACTAATGTAATAGAAAAACATCATTACAAACAGCAGCACGAACATGAGTCTGTATGAGCAGATGGTCACAAATGAACACAGCAACAAGAAAACAGATCAGCATCAGCATGATGTGATATTTCACAGTGATTATTCTTATTATTTATTTATTCATGAGTCTAACAGCCTCAGGGTAGAAGCTGTTCCTCAGTCTAGTGGTTCTACATTTGATGCTCCTCAACCTCCGTCCTGAGGGGAGTGGGGCAAAGAGTGTGTGTGCTGGGTGAGTGGGGTCTTTCATGATGCAGGTGGCTCTCTTCCTGCATCTGGAGGTGTAAATGTCTGTGATGGTGGGGAGACTGACTCCAACAACTTCTGTGCAGCCTTCACCACTCTCTGCAAAGCTTTTCTTTCTGCAGCTGTGCAGCCTCCATGCCACACGTTGATGCTGGAGCACAGGATGCTCTCCACTGCACACCTGTAGAAGGAGGTGAGGACTGAGCTTCTCAGACCAGCTCGTCTCAGCCGTCTGAGGAAGTAGAGTCTCTGATGACCTTTCTTGATCAGGCTGGTGGTGTTGTTGCTCCAGCTGAGGTTATCATTCATGTGTACACCCATGTACTTGTAGCTGGAGACCACTTCCACCGCAGATCCACTTATGTTCAGTGGGGTGTGGGTGTGTTTGTTCCTTCTGAAGTCCACAATCTATTTTGTCTTCTTCACAATGATGTGAAGGTTATTCTCTTTGCACCAGCTCTCCAGGTGTTCCACCTCCTGCCTGTAGCTGGACTCATCATTGTTTGTGATGCATCCCACCACCGCTGTATCATCTGCAAACTTTACAATGTGACAGCCTGGATGGGTGGCTGCACAATCATATGTGAGCAGAGTGAACAGGAGAGGGCTCAACACACATCCTTGAGGAGAGCCAGTGCTGAGGGTTTTGATGGATTAGGAGAGGTTGTGAATCCTCACTGACTGTGGTCTGTTTGTTAAGAAGTCTAGTAGTTACAAATGGAGGGGCTTATCACAGCAGATATTGGACTTGTCAAAGTGTTGAGCACAGGTGTTACTAATAAAGGTAATTAGTGAACACTTCAGGAAGTGATGAGTGGAAAGATGATTTATAGATTGTTCATGACTAAAATTTAGACATTGAATTGTTTTCAGCTGCTACTGGTGATATTCAAAATATAGATTACTTTTTAATTTTTACAAAGATGCTTCAAATATCTTCTGCTGCCTTTATATTTCATGTTCAAGAGTGCTGAGGCTAACGGTAAACCAAAATCCATCCCTCCTCTGTTGCACTCTGAGCCTTGGTTCCAGATTCCCAAGCTACGGGATCAGTGTTTTGTGGGAAAAGTGCTAGAAGGCATCAAATCTAACAAATGAAGAACTGACCCAGCAGCCTAGCAGAAGCAGGACCACATCAAGGTTGACCAATTAGGCACCACCGGTGAGATTTCGGTCCACTGGGGTTTAGCAGTATTTCAAAGTGAGCTGGAGGTTAATGTGTGAGAGAGCACAACAGATAAAACCTCCTCTACTGGGTCCAACCTGGGGAGAAAAAAAATCAATGCTCTATTTGACTCACCTGAGTCTGATTCATCCTTTCAATATAGCTTGAATGACGTGCTGGTCAGAAATTTTTAGCTGCACTGCCAGATAGTTTGCTTTATATTATCCCACTCTCCCACAGCGGGGATATTGAAAATGTAGGATGGGATGTGAAAGTTGACTTGTGTGTTTTAAATGTCTATTTGGATAGATTTAATTTCCCAAGACTTCAAAGTTGCAACTTTGAGAAAAAGGTTGATGGTCAGGCCTTTCTTTTCTGCTGACTATACAGATATTTTGTGGTCTTAGAAATAAAGAATGCATCCAATTCTCCTACTGGGCCTGTAGGGATTTTAGACAACCATAACTTCTTCCTTTATATGCCATGACAAATAAGGCCAGCAGCCAGACAATCTGGCAAGGCTCCTGAGTGGCATGTCGGTCTGTCTGCACATAGGCCTCGTTAGCTGATTCCCAGCGGAAGGCGAAGGGAACAGTGCTGGAAAATTAGGGAGCAGAGAGGGGATGGTGTAAATAAGCAAGGATAGTGGGAAAAAATAAAACAGGGACAATGAGACAGAAAAGGTCAAGATTATATTGGCAGAAACAAAGGTGTATTTATTATTTATTATAAGGTGTACTGTGTTTCGCTTAAAATTACCAATGAAAAAGTGGAAAATAACGAATGCGATGGTCCAAGTTTTCTCTGGAGTCCACGAACTGACGAGCAGAACCCATTGCAGTGTCTGAACAGCCTGACTGTGGCCTTACACATTAAAAGAAGCTTTGTTTTCACAATACTGGCCAGAAAATAAGGGTTGCAACCCGTGCATAGCGTTTGCAACGAACAATGCTCGAACAACTGCACATTCATGATAACCACTGCTTTGTTCTCTCAGCTGTCGATCTCCCTCTGTAGATAGGAGACACAACCCGCATATAAAAGGTATACACACACACAGACACACATGTGTAGGAGCCCCTTTCTTCCCAGTTCAGCAGTGTTTTCTCAGTAGAGAGCCGAAGAAACAGCATGATCTAAATAGCTCATTAACTTTTGATGACTGGGTCCTTCGGCTGTAGATCTTGAAAGCAAACAGGAGCCAGCCTCCTTATGGCTATTGATTCAACAACACCGCTCGCCCCCTCTGCCCATCCCAATAAGGGCTACTAGGGACACCAAATAATTCATGCCAGGATCTGTGTATTTGGTAATGACTGATTGGAACAATGTGGCTCTATTTTTAAAACATCTTTTTACAGCTCTAGCACTTTTTCGATAGAGTTGCACTGAGACTAAAATAAGCATTGCGCTGCGAGCAATGCAAATGTTAGTATTTAATATCAAGATTAATATCTAGGTGAACAGTTCCCAAGCCTTCTTATGTGCCACTCCTAAAAACGAAAAACTGGGCTTCTGTTGCACATGTCCACCAATGCTGAACCATGTTACCAAACATTTATTTAGTTTGCTAATATGAACTTAAAAAGTAAGCTATTGTGCCCACAGTAAATCATTTTGGGGAGTTTACCTACATATTAATCAAGGCAAAACACATTTGCAATGCGATACCGACTCATTGATCATCCAAACAAGGATTAGTTGTTTGATTACTTGCATCATTACAAATGTAGTACTTCTTATAAAATCAAACCAGATAAGGCACAGGGGTCCACCAAAGCATGTCTTCACGTTGAATTAGCAAAACAGAGATTTAGGCTGAATCCTAATCCTTTGTGATAGCCTAGCCCTTAATTAAAAATCATAATGGTGTGATCACACCGAACAGTGTTTCAACCTCCAAAAAGCTCGTCACGCACGCATGTGGACGCACTTGGTGTCCAGATCAAAACGCCTGAACGCAAAACTGCTGCAAAACTGCTGCGGGGTGTGTGGGAGGAGCTTACCGGTATACCGAGTCCTCACTGCACTCCGCCAGGCGAGGAGCTTTTTATTTCTGTCTCTGTGGAGCAGACTTGACTGGTCGTGAAGGACTTGTCGCGAACACACAGCTACAATGAGTTTCTCTTCCATAGTCCATGACTCCGCAGGTTTTTTCTGTGTCCCACAAACAATACGTCACACAGTTGCGCAATAACCGTCCCCTCGTTTCCGCGTCACATAGCGGACATCCCCCTCCTACCCCCGACTCTCCCTGATTGGTTGACACACCAACCAATCAGGTAGAGTTGAGCGGCGTTTGAACGTTTGAACGGCGAAATCTTCAGCATGGTGAATGCGTGCTTTGGAGGCTGAAGCCGGTTCACGTGCACGGAAAACGCTTTCCAGCACGCTCAACACGCACGCGACGTGACGCCCGACGCCAAGACGCGGCTGGAAGCGCGTCCCCCATTGACTTTGCATGTAAGCTGGACGCTCCTGACGTTGAAACGCTGTTCGGTGTGATCACACCATAAGAGTAGTGGTTAAAATCCATTCAACCTTTATTTAGATAAATAAATCACATTGAGTCTCCAAGACTCAGTTACAGGTGAGATCTGTTTAGACAGACAAAAAAATAGTGAAACTGGGCACGTAGAAATTAGAGGCAAAAAAAAAAAAAAAATCCTATCAAACTCTTTCTTCTTGGCTGGAAGAAAGACTCTAATATTTAAAAAAACACCTCGCCCCCTGTACCTGTGCTCACTTCCAATGATGCATTTAGACAGTAAGGGTTTGGATTAGAGTTGGGGTGGAGGGGAAACTGGCATTATGCCAGCCTCTGCTCCTTCTTCTTTCCTTTTTTTATATTGCACTTAACAACAACACACATCAACAGCACATCTGGGGGCAG
>JBBPBX010087521.1:0-14682 GCA_038048925.1 Garcialebias charrua
CCATTATCACTTGAGATTTTTTGTGGGATTCCCCACCTGGGAATGACTTCTTGTAACAGAAGTTTAGCTACTGTTTTAGCTGTGGCATGCTTTGTCGGGAAGGCTTCTACCCATTTGGAATACATGTCTACTATGACTAGACAGTATCTTTTGTTTTGAGTTGGTGTTAGTTCAATGAAATCAATCATGATGTGTTGGAATGGTGCTGTGATTGTTTTGTGAGCTCCAGAACCTGTGGGTTTAATGGCTTTAGCAACATTATGTGTGGCACAGATTAAACATGCCTCACAGTGTTGTTTGGCTGTCTGATGAAAGTTAATCGTAAACCAATTTTCATTGATTTGTCTCAACATCCCTCCTTTTGACACGTGGTCCAATCCATGTGTCAATGCTGCAAAAGAAGGGAAAAAGTGTCGTGGAAGGCATGGATTACCATTTGGACCTACCCACACATCATTTTGAAAAATGCATCCGTGTTTCTTCCAGTTTGCCTTTTCACTGGCTGGTGCAAACTTTTGCATGTCTGAAACAGAGAATGAAACATCATCAGCTTTGTTTAAAGGCAAAGACAAAAGCATGTTAGTTGGGTTGGGCAACATCGAGGCTTGTTTAGCTGCAGCGTCAGCGAGTGAGTTACCTATGGAGACAGGATCAGTGTTTGATGTGTGTGCTGCACATTTGATGACTGCAATTTTGAGAGGGAGAGTGATTGCAGTAAGAAGGTCGTCCACAAGTTTGTGATGAAGGATTGGTTGGCCATCAGACTTTAGGAAGTTTCTGTGTTTCCACAAAGCTCCAAAGTCATGAACAACTCCAAAAGCATACCTGCTGTCTGTGTAGATGTTAACAGTTTTACCTTCAGAAAGTGTGCATGCACGAGTGAGAGCCACCAGCTCGCAGGCTTGTGCTGAGCATGATGGTAAAGAAGATGATTCAACTGTGTGTGTGAGGGTGACAACAGCATATCCACTGCGAATCTGACCAGTGTCAGGGTCACGTGAAGAAGATCCATCAACAAAAAGTTCCCAATCAGGGTCAGTCAAAGGATTCTGTTCCAAGTCAGGTCGTGGTGTGCATATGACTTCAAGTTCCGCCATACAGTCATGTGGTTCACCATCATCCTCGTTTGGCAAAAGAGTCGCAGGATTCAAGACATTACATCGTTGGATGGTGATGTTTGGCATATCCAACAGTGTGGTGTGATAACGTAACCAACGTGCGGTTGAAAGATGAGCAGTTTTTTGCTCATTAAGAATTTGAGTAACTGCGTGAGGGACAAGAAGAGTCAGATCAGAATACCCCACAATGTCTCTGCTCGCCAGTGCAGCTTTTTCAGCTGCGGCTACAGCGCGCAAGCAGAGAGGCAAACCAGCAGCGACTGGATCCAATTTGGCTGAAAAATAGGCGACTGGTTTCAATCTGTCACCATGCTTTTGTAACAACACTGACGTCATGTGGCCCTTCCTCTCATCCACAGCCTGTGTGAACGGGCGTGTAGGATCTGGAATACCAAGAGTGGGAGCCTTTTGCAACTGTTGCTTGAGTGTTTCAAAGGCCTGCAGTGCCTCAGTTGTCCACGTGACATGTGAGCTCATTTGTAAGTGTTTGTCATGACATACCTTTCTTAAAGGAGCCTCAATCTCAGCGTAGTTTGGGATGAAATGCCTACAGTAACCGCAAAGACCTAGAAAAGACATGAGTTGTTTTTTTGTTACCGGTAATGGCAGTTTCACAATCGCCTCAACACGCGAGTCAGCAATTTTTCTTCCTTCTCTGGAGATCCTGTGTCCAAGAAAAGTGACAGTGGTTTGTACAAACTGCAATTTTGACAATGATGCTTTGTGACCTTGTTCTGCAAGGAATGTCAGCAGTCTGATCGTGTTCTCTTTACAAGACTGTTCAGATGGTGCAGCCAGCAGCAAGTCATCCACGTACTGTAACAGAGCACAATCATGAGGCAGAGAGAAACTCATCAAACTATCATTCAGTGCTTGATGAAAAATAGTTGGGGACTCACAGTAACCTTGTGGGAGCCGAGTAAAAGTGAAAGCCTTACCCAGGAATTGGAAAGCAAACCAGAACTGGCTGTTGGGGTGAACTGGAACGCTAAAAAACGCATTTGCTAAGTCTATCACACTGAAATATGTGGAGCCTGCAGGGATCTGAGAAAGGATGACATAAGGGTTAGGTACAATGGGTGCTCTTGCTTGGACAGAGGCATTAACTGCTCTTAAGTCTTGAACAAACCTCCATTCATCTGGAGGACTAGGTCTGATCTTTTTGACTGGTTCTCACTGGTGACTCAGGGCAGGGGATGCTCTTGCTTGGACAGAGGCATTAACTGCTCTTAAGTCTTGAACAAACCTCCATTCATCTGGAGGACTAGGTCTGATCTTTTTGACTGGAAAGATGGGAGTTCTTACTGGTGACTCAGGGCAGGGGATTATCACGCCTGCTTCCAGCAAAGAGCTGAAAACTGGAGTGATACCTTTTTCTGCTTCAGGCTTCAGTGGGTATTGGGCTATTTTAGGTCTATAAGAAGACTTTGGTGTTATTTCAATTGGTTTTTGGCCCTTAATTAACCCGAAATCAAATTTAGTTGTGGCCCAGAGATGGGCGGGGACGTCTGCCAATTCAGTGTCGTCCAGAGACATCATGGACGTAACTAGTCATGCATTGTTATCAATCACTTCTTTTGTTGGCCGTGCTGTCAGCATGAGGCAAAAATCTTGCCTAAACATGTTGAGAGACGGTGAGAAGGAACAATCATCACGTGGTTCCCAGTCATGTGTGGTGTGTGCTCTAAGTGCTAGAGGACCTAGGGAACGCCATTGGGAGTCAGGTGGCTTTGCTAGTGAAATGTGAGGAAATGAGTCAGGTACTGTGAAGTAACTTGTCTGAGGTGTTGTTTTGTTGTTCAAATCTATCAGCACAAAACATGAGTCTTGTGTCCAACAGATAGATGTGGTGACAAGTTGTGTTGTCTGTGTTTGCAGAAATGAGTCCCCTAATGGGTCAGCTGGATCTGAAACGACATGAGCAGTGCAGTGTAGATGTGGTTCAGTCATAAAACAGACACTAGGTGGCAGCCTTTCTCTGGCCATTGAAAGCAGAGTATGTCTCTGATGTGGATCAATTAACAACCACTGAAAAATGAACAATAATTCAGGTGTGAGAGAGACCAGAGCATCAGACTCTAATTGTTTAGACACAGTCAAACCATCAGGTGCACAGTTTATTGCCAATCTAAATTTCAGAATCAAATCTCTTGCTAATAAATTTATTGGGCAAGAGTCAGAAAGCAAAAACTGATGTTCATGTGTTTCATGATCAAAAGGATCGATGATCTTGAGCGGAACTGTGACCGCTTCAGGAACTGTCCGGCCAGATGCACCTGTGGAATGGACAATTTTGTTAGAAAGTGGAGCATTTGGAAGACATTTACGCATGATCAATGACTGTGTTGCTCCTGAATCTACAAGAAATTGTAATGAAATGTTTTCAACCACTGCAGTCATCATTGGTAGTTTCAGATAAGCAGCTTGAGTGTATTTGAAGTAAGTAGGAATAACTTCTCCTGTGTATGTATGTGTGTGTATGTCATTTGTTTCAGAAACAGGTGTGTGTGTGCTGGCACTTGCGGTCTGAAATCCCTGGCTCCCACCATCTTCGGCTAGTCAGGTTGAGTAACCCCTCTGGCTTTGTCCACCCCTGAGTCCAGCTTCGTTTCTGCCTTGGGGCGGGCCTTGATGTTGGTTTTGTCTGAAGTTGGAGTCTTGGTTGCAGTTGGGCCCTTGGTTTGGATAGGGCCTGAACTGACCTCTGCCTCGGTTGCCGTACCTGTTGCGAGCTTGGTTTCGGCCTCTTGGTCCTTGTCGGTGTGGACAGTGGCGGACCCAGTGTTCCAGGCTTCCACAGTTGTAGCATGGTCTAGGTGGAGCAAAATCAGTTTTTTGAATTGCTGGAGGGTGATTCGCAGCTGTTGGAGGGTGATTTGCAGCTTGAGCCTGGTTCAGGGTCAGCTGAGTGGCTGCTTGAAGCAGAGTCAGTTGAGCGTCATCATGCAGTTTTTGTTTTTTCTTCTGAGTGGTGGTGACCTCTGTCACCTGCAGGTCCCATGCGTGCTCAGCATGATTCAGGAGATCAGTCAGGCGTGGTCTCTTCTTCCAGCCTATGTAGGTGGTCTTGATTGATTTCTTTATTGGTGAGAGAAAACCGTTCAGGACCGCCTGGCAGAAGATGTTTTCAAATGGTGAGGGGGCTGTGTCGTGTCTCCAGTTCCCGTCAGGCTCACGGATGCCTGAGTGGGTTTTGAAGATGGGCAGGAGACGGTTCACGTAGTCTTGTGGAGTTTCATCAGGTTTCTGGGTGGTGCTCGCAATGTCTGCATAACAAGGAGCAGCTGGGAACACCTTAATCAGGCTGTCCCCAATTTCTTTTACATTTTTCAAATACTCCTCGTTGCTGTTTGCGTTGATGTCTGGACTGACGAGTTGAAAACCGTCTTCCTTTTCAAAAAGTCCAGGGTCAAGTTGGGAGACAAACCCAAGACCATATATTGCTGATAAAATGACCTTTATCTCATGGAGAGTTGGTCTTATCACTCTGACTAACGTAAGCAATGCCAGAGCTATCACTTCTCCACCCTGGGCTCTATCAGGCAGGTGCTGCTTGGCCATGTCAATCAGCACGGCATGTGGCCAAGGTCTATAGACCAATTGTGATTGTTCAGCTCCACCCACCTCAATCATGGGTGCAGTGATGATGGTGGTTTTGTCTTTCTTTTTGTCTGCAATTTCTTGTTGAGTTTTTTCAATTTTCTCTTGAATGTGACTTGCTTGTTTCTTAAGCTGATTTATTTCAGCTTGAAGTCTTGTGTTCGGCCTGGCTGGTTCACCAGAGTCTATTTCCTTATGTTCAGTGTCTGATGTTGAGATGTCAGTCAAATCAGAGGGTGAGGGTGAAGAGTCAGGTGTGTTGTCAGTACCTGATTCAGTTGACGTTCCTGGTTTCTCCTTTTTCTTGGAGCCTTGGAAGTCATCGTCCATGTCCATGTCCAGAAACCAGTCTGAAAGTTGTCCAGTTCTCTGTGGCTCAGGGTATGGTGGTGGTTGGGGTGAACTCAGATGTGCCAGTGAAGGATACAGCGGCACGGTGAGAGGTGGGAGGCCAGAAGATCCAGTCGCAGGTGGAGCAGAGGGAGAGAAAGAAACATTGAGTGGGTTAGTTTGTGTTTCTGTCCCTTTCTTATTTTTCTTTCCTAAATGTTTTGTCTCTTTTGGAGCCTTCTGGTCTGCTTTCTTAATCTTCTGGGTCATCTGAAGACTTTTTGATATTACTCTTTGACTTTGTAATTTGGATTCATTTTTCCACAGCTTAAAAGCTTGCTCATGATTGGTCACTGTTAACAACTCACCTTGTGGAATCTTTTTCTTGCTGCAGATCTTACGTTTTTGTTCTAACAATTGTTCTTCTAATTTTTGTATTTCCTGTGGATCAAACGATCCATTTCTTGGAAAATTGAATTTACAATGCCACTGTGGCACAAAACTTAGACACAAATCACCGTGAAGTCTTCTCATACGGTCAATTTCAGGCCCGCATGGTATATAAGCTTCGCTTTTGCTGTTTTTTGTTCCCATTTTTTTTTGTTTTTTTTTATTTGATTTAAATGTCTGTTTTATTTACTTTTTTACTATATCTATTTAATTCTATTTGTTATCTATATTTATTTAATATTTCAGTTAATTTTACCTGTTTTAAAAACAGGTTATTTGCCTATTTTATTTTTGAATGAATTTGTTTATTGTTTAAAACCAAGTTGTATACCTATTTATTTTTGAATGAATTTATTTATCTGTTTTATAACCAGCTTATTCGCCTAATTATTTTATTTTATCTCAAAACGAGTGTAACTACACAGGTTTATCTATTTTTATTTGTTATTTTTTGCTTTTTATTTTTCCTTTTTATCGAGCGCTCCCCAAATTTACTTCTGCTGTAGCACGATTTGCGGCAGTCTTTAAGGTATTTCTACCTCATAACAACCTACGTGCGGCACGATTGGCGGTAATTTATTAACGTATTTCTACATTTGAATTACCTACGTGCTTGGTTTTCAGACGGACCTTCCTGCGTTAAGAGTTTAACGCGCAAATTGTTCTTGCACTATCGAGTGCTCACAATTTTAACGTGTTCTTGCGTTCTTAAAAATAAACGCTCACAACGCTTTACGTGTTCTCGCGCTCACAACGATTTACGTGTTCTTGCGTTTAAAAATAAACGCTCACAGCGATTTTCGTGCTCTCGCGCTCAAATTTCCTACGGTCCTTGAACGCGTCTCGTCTCAGTTTTACTCCGGCTTAAATCTTTCAAACTTGAAAAGAGATTTTTACTTTACCTCCCAGCCTTCTCGTTGGTTCGTTGAATATTGTCGATGCTGGCTCTCCCGCTGTGAGGACCGAAACGTCCTCTCGTCTCTGAAGTCTACTCGAGGAAAGAGGAGCAGGTCCTACGGACCCACGGTCCCGGGGTCCCGTCCGGTCGTCTCCAGCGGCGGTCCAGTCAAACGCAATATCCTGTTCGTGACGCCAGATTGAGAAATAAACTGGATAACGAGGCAAGGCTGTCCAAACGAAGTTCAAGTTTAAAAGATTTAATGAATCTTGCAAGATTGAGAACAGAAATAATACAGGCACTGAAGCTGTCTGGCTCTGCTCTGAGCTCAGAGAGTAACACAGCATGGATTAAAACCCTCGCATAGGAGGAGCAAATTTGGGGAGGGGTTGAGGGAGGAACAGGGTGGTACAATGGGTGGAACGAGGAGGTGCTTATCTGTCACAAGGTGGAAACTTCTGATAACACATGGAAAATGAGCATTCAGCAAATGGAAAATGAGCATTCAGCACTTTCTTATAATGCAACAGTGTTTTTAGACTAACACGAGAAGGTCACATTTTAGTCAGCAGATAAAATGAGGAACATGACATTAAAATGAGGAACAAACAGTTGGTTTCACACAGATGGTCACA
The DNA here is from genome assembly GCA_038048925.1 of Garcialebias charrua. Lineage (NCBI taxonomy): Eukaryota > Metazoa > Chordata > Actinopteri > Cyprinodontiformes > Rivulidae > Garcialebias > Garcialebias charrua. The sequence goes on from JBBPBX010087521.1 coordinate 7,032, forward strand.
AGATGCACAGAGTCAGCAGATCAAGATGGTCACAAGATGCACAAAGTCATTTGGAGTGCATGATTCTTAACATGAGGTGAAAAGTTTAATACATGAGTTTAATTATGAGTTTAATACCTGAGAGTGTATGATTTTACTTTACAAAAGTATTATTGTCCCTTCAGGAAAAACTCCCAAAAAGTTCATTACTGAGAACGATCAGAGAAGTGTTTCAAAGGTCAAGGTTGTATCACTACAGTCCCCCTTTTTGGAACTCATCGCCTGTCCACGGGGATGAAGTCCAACATGAAAAGTTACCACCAAATGTCTCTGATCTTTATGTAATCCAGCAAGTGGAAGAAAAAAAATCAAAAATTATAATTCCATAATGTTTTTGGAAATTCCACACTGTTCGCAGGTAATCCCATTGCGGTAAGCTTTTAATCCTTTGGAAAACTGAGTCTGTTAACTCTTGGAAAACAAAGTCTGTGATCCTTTGGAAAACAAAGTCTTATAATCCACAGCGGTAATTCCACAGCATAATTCCACAACGATAATTCCATATCGATTAGAGTTGGTGATTTCATCAGCAACAATTGTTTTTATAATCAGCATGTAGAGGGGATCCCTCGATTGACGCAGAGGAGGCGACCCTTGGATGAAGGTTGAAGACCAAGCGTTGGAGCTGCAGGTCCCCACATCGAAGGTTGTTGGCTGGTTGGTTTCCAGTCAGTGCCACTCTGGTTCTATGTGTCATGCAATTATGTGGTTTTTAGGTGGGCTTATGATTGGGATTTTACATTAGCCTTACCTATATGCACCTGGTATGTAAGCTATCATGGTTTAGATCAGCTACAATTACCAATTAAGGGGTGGATCAATTCTGTAAAATTAGATATAGGGATCTATACCTATAAAATTTTGGAGGGCTTCTGTAACGAAGGCCTCTAATTCCAAACTATTCCTCCATTCATTACTTAGTTTAGGTTAAACTAAAATAGAAAAATGAAATATAGTTTGATTTAAATGTCTGTTGTCTTTTAGACGAACGAAGTAGGATTTTGTATTCCTAATAAATTTTGAAGTCTATGGCGAGACTCATCAAAATGAATAGACAATCTAGAATAGACACTGCACTAAAACCATAGATATACGGAAAGATCTGTGTTCGGATATTCCCGGAAATGGCCCGCAATGATCCTTAAAAAATCCCAAAATCTGGATACTTACCTTTGGCAGATCCAAAATAAATGTGGCTGTTATTTGTCAAGGGTCTGCCAAAGATAAGTATCTGGATTTTGGGATTTTTTAATTTTTAAAGGATCATTGCGGTCCATTTCCGGGAATATCCGGAAATATAAGTATAAGTATATGTGAAGGATACGGAGATATACAACATCAGCTCTTACCACATATCTATGGTTTTAGTGCAGTGAGAAACGATCGAATCGGTTCAATTTAGAAATTGTGAGACCAGTGTAGTTTATGGTACCTTGAGTAGCTTTAAACTACATTGACTCTTCGACGATTGAGATTTAACAAAACGAACTGCATGTTGGCATAGTTAAATCCATTTAAGTCTTTAACTTATCATTAATAAAAACCTCTTTTGGCTGGGAGTGTTCAGAAAACAATATCAAGCTTCAATAACAACAAAAGTAGCAACTAAGCAACTAGAAAACAACGTTTCACTGCTTCAACTCACTCCTGTGGTCAGATTCCAACGTGTATCACACAAGAAAAACAGGTCTTAGCTTTATAACCGATGTCAATTAAATCCCGCAGATTTAAACGGTTGTTAAAGTTAGTTTTTGTTGTGGATGTTTAGGCTTAGCGTTTCTAAGTTCTAGTTGGAGCTGTTTCTTTTAGCAACTAATATAGTTTAAACTGTTTAGTTTATTTACTATCGTGTGCTTGGACGACCTTAATTTCCCATGAAGTCTGTGAGCTTGCGTCGTTCGTCTAAAAGGACAACAGACATTTAGACCATACTATATTTTCTTTTCTATTTTAGTTTAACTTTAAGCTAAGTTATGAATGGAGGAATAGTTTGGAAGAAGAGGCCTTCATTACAGAAGCCCTCCTGAATCTTCTATAATCATAGATCCCTATATTTAACTTTTGATGCATGATCCACCCCTTAATTGGTAGTTATAGCTGATCTAACCCATGATAGCTTACATACCAGGTGCATATAGGTAAGGCTAATGTAAAATCCCAATCATAAGCCCACCTAAAACCATATAATTGCATGACACATAGAACCAGAGTGGCACGGACTGGAAACCAACCAGCCTTCAACCTTCGATGTGGGGACCTGCTACTCCAATGCTGGTCTTCAACCTTCATCCAAGGGTCGCCTCCTCTGCGTCAATCGAGGGATCCCCTCTACATGCTGATTGAAACAATTGTTGCTGATGAAATCAACAACTCTAATCGTTATGGAATTACCGCTGTGGATTATAAGACTTTGTTTTCCAAAGGATTAAAAGCTTTCCGCTAAGGGATTACCTACGAACAGTATGGAATTTCCAAAAACTTTATGGGATTATAATTTTTGATTTTTTTTCCACTTGCTGGATTACATCAAGATCAGAGACATTCGGTGGTATCCTTTCGTGTTGGACCTCATCCCCGTGGACAGGCGATGAGTTCCAAAAGGGGGGACTGTAGTGATACAACCTTGGGTTTTGAAACACTTCTCTGATCGCTCTCAGTAATGAACTTTTTGGGAGTTATTCCTGAAGGGACAATAATACTTTTATTACTTTTACTTTGAATCAAACATTACAAATTAAGTCATCCAGAGACTTCTTTTAATTTGTGTTAATTCAAAGTTCATCAATGAATAATTTGTGTTATTTGTATAAGCATTAGTGCATTTAATGTTTGATAGTCAAGGACTATTTAATTCAAACTGGACATTTTCTCAAAATGTTATTCATGAAGGATTTCTCCTCAAACCTACAGTGAAGATTCAGTGACGCTGTTTATCTCATTTTAGTTTGAGCTCAGGACAATCTCCTCAGAAGAAACTTTTGTTTTTGTCCTAATTAATAATCAGATGAATAATATCTGTTTTTGCTATTATCATTAACATAGGTCCCATATGTGATGCTTAATGACGTTGTTTTAATCAAACCAACAGTATTTTGCTTAAAGTGTTAAGGCAAAGGAATCAGTTTTATCATAAAATGCTGACATCTGAAACTAACACTTTATCTTTCTGACAAACTAATCTTTTGACCCCCTTTCAACGTGTTGATGTCATTCTCACATCAACTTCTGATGCCATCCGGCCAATCAGAAAATAACACGTTTTCTGGGTCACGTTTCAGTTAAAACCTTCACATCTAACTTCTCTTCAGTAGTTGCTGGAAGAAAGTTGACATGAATGGACTTTCTCTTTGAAGCTGAGAACTTGGACCAAGCGTCAACGGTCCAGTTCAACAGCCGAATTAATAGCAAGACTGCTGTTAACTCACCTGAGCTTCTAAGCTCCGACCACAATGAGTGTTCACATCCAAGAACACTTTTACTCTTGAAACATCAACCAGACTGCCGTTACTTCAGTGGGTCAAAGGCGGACGTGAGAAGCTACAATCTAAACAGACTGACCTCTCCGGACTTCAAGGATCGATCCATTCTTGGTAGACCGTCAAAAGGTAACGAGTCGCTGATTGTTTACACACCGGACATACGGTACGTCCAGCTGGAGATCGCACGGGGAACGTGTCATGTTCTGGTTATAAACATTCAAGATAGTTCACCCCTTCTTTTCCACCTTTCCTCCTTCTTATGCTAAAAACTTCCCTTTAAACTTTATATCTGTTGTCAGCAACAAACTAAGTTAAGAGTACCTGCAGAAGAAGTAATGTCATCTTTTACTTGTCTGTTGTTCAAAATTTAAATCTGTCGTTAAGGTATAGGAAATTCGATCGATCCAAACATGTACAAATGTGTGGTGTAATTTAATGATTTGTTAATTAAATGATTCAGTTCATAAATTGACGTTTCATGTCTTTACATCCTCACCTTTAAGGCACAGAATTATAGGTATTAATCTAAAAAGAGAGAACTCGTGAATATTGATGATAAGTTTGTCAGGTGAAAACCTGATCGATCAATCTATCATCTGGAATATTGTACGGTCAGCAAAACTGACTAGTATTATATCCCTACATAATGGTGGCCTCGTACAGTCTCTAAAAAGTTTGATATTTAATATTTCTGTACTTTGAATGTTGGCATAATTTTGTCCAAGTTTTTAGACTCTGAAAACGATAGTTTTTTGGCTGGAAAAGTGTGTCAAGCTGCAGGAAACTGTTGGTTAATGTCACTTGTAGCTGAGGAATTGTCTTTACTCAACTTTTAAACGTTTGTTGAGAAGTTTTTGGGTTAAAATTTGATGTTGCTGCGTGGTTCTGGTTCTGAGTCGTTTGGACTCTTTGCTGACGTGTCACAGATAAAAGCGCATCTACGTTTGACCGCCGTGTCAAACTGTGCCTATAAGAGCTTCATAGTTCATCTGAAAATTGCTGTCGAGTGGTATCGTTGCATTTTAAGCAGGAATAATAGCATCTAGTAGTCTGAAGCTGTCGGATCGAGGTTCTGGTCCCGGTCCATTTAGCTCTGACGTGTTGCTGTACGGAAAAAGTCCGTGTTGGTGACATTTATCTTGCTATTTTTACTTGGCGCAGCTTCGTAAAACTGTTCTGATGTGAAACGATTCGTTCACAGAATTTTTGTGGTGAATTTAAGCGTTTTATGAGTTGAAAAAGAGTCTAAGTTTGAGATAAGCTATGCTGAGTGCTTAGCATGTTGTCATGCTGTGGTTGGTTCAAGGTGATCACGTGATACGCAGTTGATCGTCAAATTTCAGTTTTGTTCACACAATTCTGACAGATTGTCTGGCTTGTTTTGTTTTTAGGCATAAAATATCGTCAGAAACTGTTTAACCGCGGTGTTTTGAGATATTTAAAGGGGTTTTAGAGCGTTTAGACGTCGGGAGAACACAAACGTCCGACTGCACGCACGTCCCTAAATGCAACACTAACGACATGTCAACGGAAGTGACGTGACCCCGATAGAGAAAAAAAGGAAAAAGATCGTTTTTTTTATATCTAAAAGTTCACAGAACTTGTTCTAAACATTTTAAACAAATCCATTCGTTTCTTAAATGTACGTTTGTTTAAGCTATTGTCACATCCAGGCTAAAACTCATCCCAAAAGTTGACGTTTAACCGTTTTAGTTTGAAGCTACGGCTAATGCTAGAGGTAGTCAACGCGGCCTTAGAGTGAACAGCGCCTCTATAGCGGCCAGGAAGAGTAATTACAGTCACATTGTGGTAAATTTAAGCAGCAATCTGCTGGTTAAAAGAAAGAGAACAGGAATAATTTAACACAGAATACGTGCAAACCTCTGCATTTACTTTAAAACAACATCTTTTAAAGTTATTCTGTGCACTCCAGTTTATTTTAAATAAAAAGTTTAAAATAACAAACAGAAAGCATCTTTTGACTTGATTTTTCACAAAAAATAAAAACAAAGATAGCAGAACAAATTTGGCAATGTCACAGAACAACAAATTACTAAGAATCACTGATTTTTATTTAGAATAACATTAACATAATGTTATGCTGTGCACAACCAAACAACAGTTTATTTTAAATAAAAAAATATTTAAAATAACATACAAGAAATCCTATTTTCACTCCTGATAACAAAAACAGTTTCACTGAAACTGAAAAACATTCTTTTAAGGCATGATGGAACAGCATTCTGGGAACATTTTAGTGTGAATATTGCATTTATTTCAAATCTTTTAAAAAGCGTTTGAGTAAGTAAAACGGAAATCATGCGTGGGTTAGTTAGTAACTGTTGTTAAAAAATAAGTTATATTTAAAGTTAACACTGCAAGAAGGCATTTAACTTTTACAATTCATTTAAGGGTAAAACCTGAGAGAAGGTACCTATGAATAGAAATACTTATTACACAGTGAAACACTTAAACCACACAGCTGGTTAGTTTGATTGACTCAGTGCTACATTATTAGTGAAGATTTATTTGCACACATTAAAATGCAAACCATCTTACTTGATTTTTCACAAAAAAGAATCAATACAAAGATGGAGGTTCAAAAAGTTGCGCGTCCAAGGTTTAGGAAGTATGAGCATCTTGTCTCATACAACAAAGGGTTCCAACTGGAACCCCCAAGCCAAAGACCTGCTCCCCCTGCACCTCGCACAGAGAGAGAATCTGTCTCAAAGCGTGGTGACTACTCAGCTGCTCTTAATGTCTTGCAGAAAAAAGGTGAACATCCTTTGATGTATTTTGACAGGATTCTCCAGGCGTATCAAGGTGACATAAAGGAACCGGGCCTGGAAGAACAGGTACTTTTCAGGGTTGCTTTCAGCAAAAATCTCCTCCCGGAGATAAGATCTGAGCTGTGCACCATGGGTTTGTATAAAAAGCAAACCATGGAAGAAATAAAGCAGTGCGCTGTGAATGTTTTCGAAGCTCACCTGCAAAGCGAGACGCCCTTACAGGTGTCCCCAGGTGAGTTGGAAGAAACTCCCGCTAAGCATGGTGGATGCCTAGCTGCAAAGCACATCTTGCAAGAGAAAGATGAACACCCATTACTGTTCTGTGATAGAATTAAAAAAGCATATTTTGGTGATCGAAATGAACCAGAAATGCAGGAAGATGAAAATTTCAAACTTCTTTTCAGCTTCAATCTCCACCCCACGCTGAGAAAAGTTCTACACCTCACGTGTTATTACAAAAACACCATCGATGAAATAAAAGAGTGCGCTATAAATGTTTTTGAAGCTCACACGCAAAGCAAAACACCCTTAGAGGTGTGCCCAGGTCAAATGGTCAAACCCCAGTCGCTAAAAATAGAAGAGGTTCCCTCTCCTACGGAAAGCGAGGATAATCAAGATGTTCAAACCAACAAACAACAAAATGTTGGTGCCAACTGGAACAGTGACTCAAAGTGGTTTAAACGGAGCTCTGCTCATGTAGCTACTCAGATAGATAAATCTGAGACAGGCACAATACCACAAAAGGGAGATGTCCACTCTACGAAAAACCCAAAGAGGTTTGTTCAGAGCCAAGGACCTGCTCCTCCTCCTGCACCTCGAATGCAACAGTCCGAGACATGCAAAGAGCCACAAATGCTCCAGAAAAAAGGCACAACACCTCTGCGCTCGGAAGAGACAGAGGAAGTAAGTTGTTTGTTAGAAGATTTGAATGTTACAGTGGTTGACCAACCTGATACAATGAGTGGCATTATCATTGATAATAACACAAACATCATTGTCCAACCTGGTGGAGCGATGTGCAGCACTGTCTTTCACAAAAACTCAGAGCACACAGCTTTCAACAATAATAACATTGAGGACAATAACAACAACATTGCCAAAGAAGCTGACAGCGAACAAAATGCTGACAATCAACAAGATCCTGGAGGTCATGACACTGTCTGTCTAACAGATGGTACCGCAGAAGGCACGGATGACTCCCCAACCGAGAGCACAAGCCCGGTAAGTGAACCTTCAAATACAGGTGAGGCAGAAGAGACACAACAGTTGGACCCAACCCTGGCCCAACAAGAGGACCTCCTCTGCGAGCTGAAACAATTCAGCACTCACTGAACACTACCTACC
>JBBPBX010087523.1:0-14681 GCA_038048925.1 Garcialebias charrua
TACAACGGGCTCCCTCTGTGAGCTGAATGAAGAATTCCTAATTTCAGTTCTAATTTCCTATTTTATTTAAACTGTATACCAAATTATGAGGATCACAAAACACAAAAGTACAGTTTAGGCGAAGTTTAGGCAAAAGTAGCTAATAAAAAGTCTATTTTAGTCATTTTTGCTCTCAGCAATCAGTTTATTCATCCTTGTTTTGAATCATAAGTTTGCAATGGCTTAAGTGGACCCACACAAAAAAATTTTTGAATAAGAGTTGAATCCATAAGTTGTGTATAGTTTTCCACTAATTCTATACCATCCCTCCTGTTGAGACATGAGTCTTCCATGGCTCAATATTGCTGCGCATTTATAGAGATTTTTTGGTAGGATTGGTTTGTTTTCAGGACAAGTGAAAAGACCATCTGTTTGTTTGGCTCCTTTTGAGAGCCACATTTTTTGTTCATTTAGAGGTGCTTGTTGCTGCATTTCTTCCTGTTTACTGCTTGCAAATCTTGCACCACCCTCCAGCCGGAAGAGGGTGGGGCCTTTTTTACTGGAAAAATAGGCGTGTTACAAGGTGAGTCATAGCATTCCACAAGCACTCCTGCTTTTAGTAAATCTTTTATCACTGGACTCTGTGTCATCAAACGGGTTTATTCACTAAACTCTCGGTCATGTGTTCATTCAGTTTGCACTACTTCTCATATTTGCACTAATGTTTGTATTACATTACTGCCTATAGTCATACTACTGTTTACATTCACTGTTTACATTTATTAATACTGTTTACATTTATTACTACTGCTTTACATTTATTACTACTGTTTACATTTACACTACTTTTATCTACACTACTGCAGATACATATACAGCATTCTCTGACTAGCCTTATCTAAGGATGCCAAATGTGCCTTATGTGCCTCACTGCATATGCCACTTTGCCTCTATACCAACATCAACTACCTCATACATATACTGTGTACATTAACTTATATGCTGCTGTGCCACTCTTTGCAAATGTCAACGCTAGAAACTTCAGTTTATTTTATAGATTTACGTTTTTATACTTTTCATACTACTATGCAAAAACTCAGGACAGTATTACACTTTTATTATTTCATTTTATGCTTATGTGTTCCATAAATTCCATGATAGCCATTGACATAGTTTTGTTTTCTAAATCCATATTGACTCTCACTCAAGATATTTTGTTTTTCAATGAATTCATCTAATCTTAGCACAAATAATTTTTCTAAAATCTTCGAAAACTGTGGCAATAGGGATATTGTTCTATAGTTGTTGAATATACCTTTATCACCATCTTTAAAGAGAGATACTATTTTAGCAGTTTTCATATTTTCTGGAAATGTTCCTGTCGAAAATGATAAGTTACATATATATGTAAATGGCTTAACGATATGACTCATGATATTCTTCACAAGCTTCATGTCCATATCAACCCAGCCTTTGGATCTCTTGTCTGAAAAAGTTTTAACCACATTCATTAATTCTTCTTTGTCGATTTTCTTAAGAAAAATACTATTTATACAGTTAATAATTGAGTGGTTCACTGTATCATTTACCTTAGGTATTGTATCTGCAAGGACTGATCCAACATTCACAAAGTATTGATTACATCCGTTTGCAATTTCAATGTCGTCATGAATTTCATCATTATCCTTTACAAAATGTTGTGAAATACCCATCTTTGACCTATGGTTCTTCAAAACATCATTCATCACTCGCCATGTAGCTTTCATATTTTCGATATTTCGATAGGATTTTACAACTTTTCACTGACGTTTTTCTCTTTCTGTTCGGGTTGAAGCGGCTGCTTCAACAACGCGCCCGGACAGAAAAAGCTGTGACACAAAACGTGCGTGGTGACGTCGCTGTTACGCAGCGCTCACTCCAGCAGCAGACGTTAGCGGTTGCAGGCTAAAAGTTAAGCTTGTCTCCAAAGTGCGTTAAGTTTTCGCTTCAAAACGAGTCAAATGAGTGCTCATGACCGTCAGAATGTGACTGAACAAAGTTTCACAAGCGAAGAGAAAGCAGACGACATCACTGATGAGAGGAAAGACTAACGTAGTTCGGTTTTGTTAAACTGCAGGTTTCTTCTGCAGCGAGTCCTACTCGGTTTCTTTATTTTTCAAAACGTGACGGACAGTCGTTCTAACTAGCTGTGGAAACATCTAACTTGTTTAATCTGAAGAGTTTCCACTCGATAGAATATGATGAGAGTCAGAAGATGAAGAATAAAGTTTGAGCCAACGTTTCCCTGAAACTACGACGTAAACAAACAGCCCCAGCGCTGCATGTTTTTTATTTATTTATTGAAAACAAAACGGATTCATCAGAATAAAAAGAAAGAAAAACACTGAATGAAAGGGTGCAGAAAGACGAAAATAGTGTTATAATATCTGCCCCTTGTTCAAAAAACACAAATAACTACAAACAACAACCTTCACTTCACCTGCACCACACCTTCCCAACAACTTTGATTTAATCATCTTTTAAAACATATAAATAGTTTTATAAATGTTTATGATGATATCAAGTCAACACAATCCTGTTTCCTGATTTACAACTCAGCTCCTTCAACTCAGCTCCTTCACACTAGTTCTAAATGAAGATTTTACAAACATTTACATTCCCTTCAGGGTTTAATAACTTTTTAAACAAAATGTAATTGAATATTTGGGGGTAATATTCTCTTTCTTGTCCTATACATGACCTGTAAAATACTACGCTCAACCAAATCATAACATTTTAATAATTTCAATTGATGAAATAATATATTTGTTGGGTGACCATAGCACTTCCTAATAATAATTCTTACAGCTCTTTTTAGTAAAATAAAAATAGGATTTGTAAAAGCTTCGCGCGCCTTTCCCCAAACCCCAACACAACAGACTAAATACGGAACAACCATTACATCACACAACATATTCAAAACTTTGTCATTCAAAAACTATTTTACTTTATACAATAATATAACTAGGGGTGTAACGGTACGCTAAAATCACATTTCGGTTCGGTTCAATTACAAGGAGGGCTCGGTTCGGTTTATTTTCGGTTTATTTTCGGTACAAAAAAAAAAAGACAAAATAAAGACTTACAAAATGTTTATTTTGAAAATATGCCAAAAATATGTTTGTATTGTATTGTAGTAATAAATAAAAGTGACCCATTTGGATGATATTTTAAATAAACAGCACTCTACAATAAATAAATTATATTAAAAATAATAAAAATCTTAATGAATACAATAACAGTCAGAACCAGAACAATAAGCAGCAACAGACTGTTTACAATCTTAACTAATAAAGTTTTTGTCCAGTAGCACCAGTGTGGCTGTATTTGTCCTCATTACTCACAACCTCTTCTTGGTGGGACTGGTCCTGGAACAGTTCCAGAGTTCAATTCAGTCATCACACACTTCTTAGCTGCAGCAGGTGATCTCTGGTGGATTTCCCTGAAGTGGAAGGAGAGCAGCTACCTCTGTAACTGGAAATACTGGAAATAAAACACAGAGGTAAAAAAATAAGTTAATAAGATTATAATTTTAAATAATAATAAATTATAAATAATAATTATAATAAAATAACAATACCTCTTGAACGGTTGAATATCTCACTCATCATCAGGGCAGGGTTTAAATCAGCTCCAGGACTTGTTGACCATCAGTTTTAGTTTTTTCATAAAGAGCTGAACTTTTTGACTTAAGTGTTGACGTGATGGATGTCTCATAGCAAGGATCAACTGTGCATTAAAAACTTTCAGACTTAGATTCAGAGCTTTAAAAACTCATACAGTTTGTGTTATTGATCTGGACCCATCTAAATTACCTGATGAAGTTGTTTAAATGCAGCTGTGTTGTTAGCGCACTTTGTAGAAGTTGTTTAAATGCAGCTGTGTGGTTAGCGTACTTTGTAACAGCTCGTTCACGTTCTGATGACGTAGTTTCCAGCGCGTTCACGTTAGACGTGTTGCTGCTGCAGATCCAGTCTTCATGAAAAAACGTCCACACACACAGCTTTGTGCGCTCGTCTTTTAACAAGAAAACCATAACGTTAACAAACAGGAAACCGCAGCGAGAAGCTAACGGCTAATGCTGCGCGTGCTGCGAGATAATAGCTCCGTGCTGAAACGCGCCCAGGAAATTTTGTTCCGCGGCGCACATATTAACATTCAATGAGTGAAAAAATAACCGTTTCGGTACAGCACGTTCGGTTCGGTCCACCTCCGTACCTTTTCGGTTCGGTACACCAACTACAACCGTTACATGCCTAAATATAACTGATTTTATTTTTATTCTTAAGTAATTTCCATGAGATTTCCATGTCAGCTTCTCATCAATAACGACACCCAAAAGTTTTATTAACTATGAAATTCAATGCTGTAAATTTTAAAGTTCTTGTTTAAAGTTAAACTCAATAATCCAGGTACCAAATCCAATAATTCTCAGTTGGGTCATCTGGAAACTGGAACTGTCCAGATGACCCGACAGAATCACCGGGTTGAGAATTTTATGTTTATTTGATGGTGATTTCCATCTTTTTGGAGGCTAAATACAAATACAAGGTGAACATCAATTTATTTGTATAAGAATTTTGGCCATATCGTCCAGCCCTACACATAAGAAATGGTAATCTTGGCTGGAGTTTTTCTGTCTAATTCCTCTTTATATGGTACATCAGGGTCTGAAGAGTTCTTGTACCACTTTGTAACATGGAGGTCATCTGGTGGCACCTGGTCTTGAACTTGGACAGTGCTTTTTCTCTCATCCAGGAGTTTAGCTCCCGTTGTAGTTGGGGGTTTGTTTGGCACATCTAATGTGTAGTAACACTTAGGCGGACCCACACCCTGCAGTGCTAGGGCTGAAGGTGTGGGTGTGTTCTTGGTTCTGACCACAGTTAGCCCATCTTCTGTAGGCATCAATGCCAATGACAGTTCCACCAGGCCATCCCGTCCCAATAATTTTACCGGGCAGTCTGGCAGTAGAAGAACTGACATTTTACATGATTTGCCCTTGGAATCTCTGATCCAAATAAGTTCAGTTTCAGGGACTGTTGTCAGAGTGCCTTGAGCTGCTCTTACTGTTATAAATTTATCTCCTTGTTTAATCCAGGGCATTGGCTCTTTTATAGTGTCAAACTGGCTTCACCATTAACCGCTTTCCTTAACAGGTAGTTATAATCAGTGGTGCCAAAAGTATTCACATTCATTACTCAAGTAGAAGTATAGATACTGGGATTTAAAAATACTTCTGTAGAAGTAGAAGTATCAACTCTAGCTTTTTACTCAAGTAAAAGTAAAAAAGTACTGGTTTCAAAACTACTTAAAAGTATAAAAGTAAAAGTAGCGTAAGAAAAAGCAACAACAAAGACAAATGCTTAGGCCGCACCACACATACTATTGTATAAAACCCCACCTCCCCCACAAAAATCATTTTTTTAGACTAGATTATATTATATTGTTAATGTTAAAAAACTAGGGGTGCACTAAGCTACCTGTCTTAACTGCATATATGCCCATTGAAAATAGACACATTTAAATGCAAATTTAAATATACCAAAATAACCATATAGGGGTACCATTGAGCATAACCATATGTTTCATGGAGTCACAATGTGACTGTAATTACTCTTCCTGGCCGCCATAGAGGCGCTGTTGACTCTTAAGGCCGCGTTGACTACCGCTAATTCCGTTAGCTTGAAAACGAAGACGGTGAAAAATCAACTTTTGGGATGAGTTTTAGCCTGGATGTGACAATCGCTTAAACAAACGTTCTGTTAAGAAAATAATCGATGTGTTTAAAATGTTTAGAAAAGGTTCTGTGAACTTTTAGATATTAAATGCACCGGACTTTTTCCTTTTTTTTTTTTCTATCTGGCTGACGTCACTACGTCGATGTGTCGTTTGTGTTGCATTTAGGGACGTGCGTGCAGTCGGACGTTTGTGTTCTCCCGAAGTCTAAACGCTCTAAAACCCCTTTAAATATCTCAAAACACCGCGGTTAAACAGTTTCTGACGATATTTCATGCATAGAATGAACAAGTCAGACAATCTGTCAGTATTGTGCTAACAAAACTGAAATTTGACGACCAGCACCGCGTGTCACGTGATCGCTTTGAATCGATCACAGCACATAAACAGACGCCATGAACGTAGCGTCACCTTATCACAAATGTAGATTCTTTTTCAACTCATAAGACGCTTAAATGCACCCCAAAAATTCTGTAAACGTATCGTTTCACATCCGAACAGTTATACCAAGCTGCGCCCAGTAAAAATAGCTCGATAAATGTCGCCCACACGGACTTTTCCCGTATTTAGCAACACGTCAGAGCTAATGGACCGAGTCAGAACGTCGATCCGACAGCTTCAAACACTATTATTCCTGCTTAAAATGTAACGAAACTTTCAGGTTACCTCAATACGGCAAAATGAAAGAGAAGTAACGAGGCTATTTTTAAAAGTAAGGAGTAGAAAGTACCAGTAATTGCGTGAAAATGTAAGAAGTAGAAGTATAAATTAGGCTGAAAAATAATTACTTCACTAAAGTATAGATAACTAAATTTGCATTTAAGTAAAGTAACGAAGTATTTATACTTAGTTACTTGACACCTCTGGTTATAATAACCAGACATGTCATCTTCTTTCTTAGAAAAATATACATTTCTTTTCTCTCTCTCTCTCTCTCTCTCTCTCTCTCTCTCTCTCTCTCTCTCTCTCTCTCTCTCTCTCTCTCTCTCTCTCTCTCTCTCTCTCTTCTCTCTTTCCTCGTGTTCTGTCTGTCTCTCCTCTCTTTGCTGCTCACTTCCTTTTTCCTTCCTCTTCCTCATACCTTCTTCTCTTTTTTTCTGCAACTTGCATCCATAATTCTGTATGGGGGTAGCCTTCATTATTCATTTTGTTAGGTTTATCTTTGGTCTTTGTCTTTATTTTAGTTTGAAGTTCTCTTATGTTTTTATTTTTATTTTTTATCTCTCATCTATATTATATTATATAATTATATATTATACTATATTAAATCTCTTATCTCTCTTATCTCTTATCTCTTATAGTTAATCTACCATCAAAGTCGTGTTCTTTTATCCATAGGGGTAGGTGTTGTACGCTTGCAGGGTCTGTTTTTTTTTTTTCTTTAATTTATTTATTTATTATTTTTATTATTATCTCCCAGTCTTTACATGTTAAACTGTGTAGTTTTTTTTTATTTTATTTAATACCTCGTCAGATGACGTTTATTACTTTTTAATACCATGTTAAACTGTCTATGCATTTTTGAGCATTTTTGCTTTGTCCCTTACCCATTTTGAACTAGATTTGGATCCAGTAGGGGGTTTCACATAGGGTGACTAATACTGGATTTATGTAACAGGACAGTGATAAAAGATCCTTATGGCAAGAATCACTTCAACTCAAATGAGCGGATTCTTCTTAGCCTCTGACACCAAAAGGTTTCACTGTTTGTTTCCTGTTATTTTGGTATGAAACAAAAGAACCAAGCGGTACTTTTATTTCCTTTTCACACTCACAAACACATGCATACATTTTTAGCGCTTCTTTTTATTCCTATTTATCTTAAAGTAGAGGGCTCCGCCGCCCTACACAGAGTTTAATTGACTGTTTTTAGTTGTTTATCTAAGTCAAAGGATTCTGTCCTCCTGCGGAATTTAACTACTTCTTTTTACCTGATAGAGTCTAGAATTGTCAGGGTTTGTTTTATTCCTATTTATCTTAAAGTAGAGGGCTCCGCCGCCCTACACAGAGTTTAATTGACTGTTTTTAGTTGTTTATCTAAGTCAAAGGAGTCTGCCCTCCTGCGGAATTTAACTACTTATTTTTACCTGATCAGGGTTTGTTTTACTCAGCTTTCACACTTCACTCGTTTTAAAATAAAACGATACTCACTCCACTCTGTGTCACGTCTCTCCTGGACTCCGTCAACCGTCGGACCCCAGTCAGTGAGGAGGACTCCAGTCCCGGAAAGGGTATCAATACTGTGGCCACAGATTTTGCCTGTAACCTACTCACCCACTGGGATCGTCAGGTATCTTGGAATCCGGCTCGAAGGACCAAGTTAATGTCAGGTTTAAACCCCAAACATTATTAAAACACCACACTGTAAAACAGAGAACAGACACAAGTGAGTATCTTTCTTGCAAGGAGAGCCAGCCTGCTCTGCCTCTTTGTGTTTTTCCTTGCCTTTTATTGAGTTTAGGAATGCCCTAGTTACAGTGTCTCAACCGCTGAGGGAAGGGGGAAAAACCGGTTGAGACTGATTTCACACATAGGTACACGTCCACATCACGTCAGCATGTTGGAGACTTATTCACACATAGGTACACGTCCACATCACGTCAGCATGTTGGAGACTTATTCACACATAGGTACACGTCCGCCTGTAGAACAACATTTTTCCAGAGTGGAAAACAACTGAGCTGTTCCAACAGCCAGCTTTGCCCAGGGTGTGTTACCGGTCGAACAGGTTTCCTGCACACAAACTCATCACAAAGCATTAGTAAAAAGAACACATACTTTTGTTCACTTTAAGATAATGGGAATAAGTTTAAACACAAAGAATATTAAAGAATATAAATGTGATAATATGTATTTACAATTATTCCAACACAGCCGAATGCGCTGACCGATTGCGCCACAGAGACACAGATCATGTAAAAATTGTGGCCTGGTTTTTTTTTTTTGTAGGTATGTTTGAGTTTATACTTATTCAAACATGCCTTTTTTTGTCTTTGCTTGGAACGGAAAAGGGACTTGCAACAGTTTGCTGCAGTAAATTTCAGGGAAAAAAACAAGAAGCTTTTTATAAGTAACGGTACCTGATAATGAATCTGCAGATATGAGTTAGTCTAGACTATTAAAGAGTTCTTGTTATTTTGTACAACTGAACTCGTCCCTGGGTGGATTTGAACCACCAACCTTTCGGTTAACAGCCGAACGCGCTGACCGATTGCGCCACAGAGACACAGATCATGTAAATTTTGTGGCCTGGTTTTTTTTTTTTTTGTAGGTATGTTTGAGTTTATACTTATTCAAACATGCCTTTTTTTGTCTTTGCCTGGAACGGAAAAGAGACTTGCAACAGTTTGCTGCAGTAAATTTCTGGGGAAAAAACAAGAAGATTTTTGTAAGTAACGGTACCTGATGATGAATATGCAGATATAGGTTAGTCTAGACTATTAAATAGTTCTTGTTATTTTGTACAACTTAGCTCGTCCCTGGGTGGATTTGAACCACCAACCTTTCGGTTAACAGCCGAACGCGTTGACCGATTGCGCCACAGAGACACGGGTCATGTAAATGTTTTGGCCTGGTCTTGTTTTATGTAGGTATGTATGATTTTTATAGTTATTCAAGCATGCCTTATTTTGTCTTTGCTTGGAACGAAAAAGGGACTTGCAACAGTTTGCTGCAGTAAATTTCTGGAAAAAAAGAAGAAGCTTTTTGTAAGTACCTGAAAATGAATATGCAGATATAAGGTAGTCTAGACTATTCAACAGTTCTTGTAAGTTTGTATAACTGAGCTCGTCACTGGGTGGATTTGAACCACCAACCTTTCGGTTAACAGCCGAATGTGCTGACCGCTTGCGCCACAGAGACACAGATCATGTAAAAATTGTGGCCTGGTTGTTTTTTTTTTTGTAGGTATGTTTGAGTTTATACTTATTCAAACATGCCTTTTTTTGTCTTTGCTTGGAACGGAAAAGGGACTTGCAACAGTTTGCTGCAGTAAATTTCAGGGAAAAAAACAAGAAGCTTTTTGTAAGTAACGGTACCTGATAATGAATATGCAGATATAAGGAAGTCTAGACTATTCAAGAGTTCTTGTAAGTTTGTACAACTGAGCTCGTCCCTGGGTGGATTTGAACCACCAACCTTTCGGTTAACAGCCGAACGCGCTGACCGATTGCGCCACAGAGACACAGATCATGTGAAATTTGTGGCCTGGTTGTTTTTTTTTGTAGGTATGTTTGAGTTTATACTTATTCAAACATGCCTTTTTTGTCTTTGCTTGGAACGGAAAAGAGACTTGCAACAGTTTGCTGCAGTAAAATTCTGGAAAAAAAGAAGAAGCTTTTTGTAAGTACCTGAAAATGAATATGCAGATATAAGTTAGTCTAGACTATTAAAGAGTTCTTGTTATTTTGTACAACTTAGCCCGTCCATGGGTGGATTTGAACCACCAACCTTTCGGTTAACAGCCGAACGCGCTGACCGATTGCGCCACAGAGACACGGGTCATGTAAATGTTTTGGCCTGGTCTTGTTTTATGTAGGTATGTATGATTTTATAGTTATTCAAGCATGCCTTATTTTGTCTTTGCTTGGAACGGAAAAGGGACTTGCAACAGTTTGCTGCAGTAAATTTCTGGAAAAAAAGAAGAAGCTTTTTGTAAGTACCTGAAAATGAATATGCAGATATAAGGTAGTCTAGACTATTCAACAGTTCTTGTAAGTTTGTATAACTGAGCTCGTCACTGGGTGGATTTGAACCACCAACCTTTCGGTTAACAGCCGAACGCGCTGACCGATTGCGCCACAGAGACACAGATCATGTAAAAATTGTGGCCTGTTGTTTTTTTTGTAGGTATGTTTGAGTTTATACTTATTCAAACATGCCTTTTTTTGTCTTTGCTTGGAACGGAAAAGGGACTTGCAACAGTTTGCTGCAGTAAATTTCAGGGAAAAAAACAAGAAGCTTTTTATAAGTAACGGTACCTGATAATGAATATGCAGATATAAGGTAGTCTAGACTATTAAAGAGTTCTTGTAAGTTTGTACAACTGAACTCGTCCCTGGGTGGATTTGAACCACCAACCTTTCGGTTAACAGCCGAACGCGCTGACCGATTGCGCCACAGAGACACAGATCATGTAAAATGTGTGGCCTGGTTGTTTTTTTTGTAGGTATGTTTGAGTTTATACTTATTCAAACATGCCTTTTTTTGTCTTTGCTTGGAACGGAAAAGGGACTTGCAACAGTTTGCTGCAGTAAATTTCAGGGAAAAAAACAAGAAGCTTTTTATAAGTAACGGTACCTGATAATGAATATGCAGATATAAGTTAGTCTAGACTATTAAAGAGTTCTTGTTATTTTGTACAAGTGAACTCGTCCCTGGGTGGATTTGAACCACCAACCTTTCGGTTAACAGCCGAACGCGCTGACCGATTGCACCACAGAGACACAGATCATGTAAAAAGTGTGGCCTGGTTGTATTTTGTAGGTATGTTTGAGTTTATACTTATTCAAACATGCCTTTTTTTGTCTTTGCTTGGAACGGAAAAGAGACTTGCAACAGTTTGCTGCAGTAAATTTCAGGGAAAAAAACAAGAAGATTTTTATAAGTAACGGTACCTGATAATGAATCTGCAGATATGAGTTAGTCTAGACTATTAAAGAGTTCTTGTTATTTTGTACAACTGAACTCGTCCCTGGGTGGATTTGAACCACCAACCTTTTGGTTAACAGCCGAACGCGCTGACCGATTGCACCACAGAGACACAGATCATGTAAAAATTGTGGCCTGGTTGTATTTTGTAGGTATGTCTGAGTTTATACTTATTCAAACATGCCTTTTTTTGTCTTTGCTTGGAACGGAAAAGGGACTTGCAACAGTTTGCTGCAGTAAATTTCTGGAAAAAAAGAAGAAGCTTTTTGTAAGTACCTGAAAATGAATATGCAGATATAAGGTAGTCTAGACTATTCAACAGTTCTTGTAAGTTTGTATAACTGAGCTTGTCACTGGGTGGATTTGAACCACCAACCTTTCGGTTAACAGCCGAACGCGCTGACCGATTGCGCCACAGAGACACAGATCATGTAAAAATTGTGGCCTGGTTGTTTTTTGTAGGTATGTCTGAGTTTATACTTATTCAAATATGCCTTTTTTGTCTTTGCTTGGAACGGAAAAGGGACTTGCAACAGTTTGCTGCAGTAAATTTCTGGGAAAAAAACAAGAAGCTTTTTGTAAGTAACGGTACCTGATAATGAATAAGCAGATATAAGGTAGTCTAGACTATTCAAGAGTTCTTGTAAGTTTGTACAACTGAGCTCGTCCCTGGGTGGATTTGAACCACCAACCTTTCGGTTAACAGCCGAACGCGCTGACCGATTGCGCCACAGAGACACAGATCATGTGAAATTTGTGGCCTGGTTGTTGTTTTTTTGTAGGTATGTTTGAGTTTATACTTATTCAAACATGCCTTTTTTGTCTTTGCTTGGAACGGAAAAGAGACTTGCAACAGTTTGCTGCAGTAAAATTCTGGAAAAAAAGAAGAAGCTTTTTGTAAGTACCTGAAAATGAATATGCAGATATAAGTTAGTCTAGACTATTAAAGAGTTCTTGTTATTTTGTACAACTTAGCTCGTCCCTGGGTGGATTTGAACCACCAACCTTTCGGTTAACAGCCGAACGCGCTGACCGATTGCGCCACAGAGACACGGGTCATGTAAATGTTTTGGCCTGGTCTTGTTTTATGTAGGTATGTATGATTTTATAGTTATTCAAGCATGCCTTATTTTGTCTTTGCTTGGAACGGAAAAGGGACTTGCAACAGTTTGCTGCAGTAAATTTCTGGAAAAAAAGAAGAAGCTTTTTGTAAGTACCTGAAAATGAATATGCAGATATAAGGTAGTCTAGACTATTCAACAGTTCTTGTAAGTTTGTATAACTGAGCTCGTCACTGGGTGGATTTGAACCACCAACCTTTCGGTTAACAGCCGAATGTGCTGACCGCTTGCGCCACAGAGACACAGATCATGTAAAAATTGTGGCCTGGTTTTTTTTTTTTTTGTAGGTATGTTTGAGTTTATACTTATTCAAACATGCCTTTTTTTGTCTTTGCTTGGAACGGAAAAGGGACTTGCAACAGTTTGCTGCAGTAAATTTCAGGGAAAAAAACAAGAAGCTTTTTGTAAGTAACGGTACCTGATAATGAATATGCAGATATAAGGAAGTCTAGACTATTCAAGAGTTCTTGTAAGTTTGTACAACTGAGCTCGTCCCTGGGTGGATTTGAACCACCAACCTTTCGGTTAACAGCCGAACGCGCTGACCGATTGCGCCACAGAGACACAGATCATGTAAAAATTGTGGCCTGGTTGTTTTTTTTGTAGGTATGTTTGAGTTTATACTTATTCAAACATGCCTTTTTTTGTCTTTGCTTGGAACGGAAAAGGGACTTGCAACAGTTTGCTGCAGTAATTTCAGGGAAAAAAACAAGAAGCTTTTTATAAGTAACGGTACCTGATGATGAATATGCAGATATAGGTTAGTCTAGACTATTAAAGAGTTCTTATTATTTTGTACAACTTAGCTCGTCCCTGGGTGGATTTGAACCACCAACCTTTCGGTTAACAGCCGAACGCGCTGACCGATTGCGCCACAGAGACCAGGTCATGTAAATGTTTTGGCCTGGTCTTGTTTTATGTAGGTATGTATGATTTTATAGTTATTCAAGCATGCCTTTTTTTGTCTTTGCTTGGAACGGAAAAGGGACTTGCAACAGTTTGCTGCAGTAAATTTCTGGAAAAAAAGAAGAAGCTTTTTTTAAGTACCTGAAAATGAATATGCAGATATAAGTTAGTCTAGACTATTAAAGAGTTCTTGTTATTTTGTACAACTTAGCCCGTCCATGGGTGGATTTGAACCACCAACCTTTTGGTTAACAGCCGAACGCGCTGACCGATTGCACCACAGAGACGCAGATCATGTAAAAATTGTGGCCTGGTTGTATTTTGTAGGTATGTCTGAGTTTATACTTATTCAAACATGCCTTTTTTTGTCTTTGCTTGGAACGGAAAAGGGACTTGCAACAGTTTGCTGCAGTAAATTTCTGGAAAAAAAGAAGAAGCTTTTTGTAAGTACCTGAAAATGAATATGCAGATATAAGGTAGTCTAGACTATTCAACAGTTCTTGTAAGTTTGTACAACTGAGCTCGTCCCTGGGTGGATTTGAACCACCAACCTTTCGGTTAACAGCCGAACGCGCTGACCGATTGCGCCACAGAGACACAGATCATGTGAAATTTGTGGCCTGGTTGTTGTTTTTTTGTAGGTATGTTTGAGTTTATACTTATTCAAACATGCCTTTTTTGTCTTTGCTTGGAACGGAAAAGAGACTTGCAACAGTTTGCTGCAGTAAAATTCTGGAAAAAAAGAAGAAGCTTTTTGTAAGTACCTGAAAATGAATATGCAGATATAAGTTAGTCTAGACTATTAAAGAGTTCTTGTAATTTGTATAACTGAGCTCGTCACTGGGTGGATTTGAACCACCAACCTTTCGGTTAACAGCCGAATGCGCTGACCGCTTGCGCCACAGAGACACAGATCATGTAAAAATTGTGGCCTGGTTGTTTTTTTTTTGTAGGTATGTTTGAGTTTATACTTATTCAAACATGCCTTTTTTTGTCTTTGCTTGGAACGGAAAAGGGACTTGCAACAGTTTGCTGCAGTAAATTTCAGGGAAAAAAACAAGAAGCTTTTTGTAAGTAACGGTACCTGATAATGAATATGCAGATATAAGGTAGTCTAGACTATTCAAGAGTTCTTGTAAGTTTGTACAACTGAGCTCGTCCCTGGGTGGATTTGAACCACCAACCTTTCGGTTAACAGCCGAACGCGCTGACCGATTGCGCCACAGAGACACAGATCATGTGAAATTTGTG
>JBBPBX010087525.1:0-11196 GCA_038048925.1 Garcialebias charrua
CCACCGCCACGGCCTAAACTCCGTGCTCTCTGGAGATATTTATATCCAGCAGGACATGCCTCATTGAGAGCAGAAAAACTGTTCGGCTGATGCCAAGTCTCTGTAAGGCACATAATATCCAAATCCTTATCCAGAATGTGCTCCTGGATGAGGCTTGCTTTATTAGTCAATGACTGCACATTGAAAAGTTCTATTTTAAGGTAAGGTGAAGTCATGTGTTTTTTAATAGGCTTGAGAAGGTTAAAATCCACTCCACGTTTTCCATCCTGCGCTCGAGAAGACGCAGGAACTGCTGTAGTCACGTCAGGACTACAAATCCCATGAGCCACAGTGCTCTGATGACGTAAGCGCCATGCGCCAGAACGCCCAGCTGACCAAATGACCGGTATGGTGGACCCAGTCCGATTAAAAATATGCTTTCTCCGGGAGCTTCTGTGGACATACGGAGGACGTCGAAAAAGACCCAGCCTTTTGATGACGGCAACGTCCAGAGGATCCAGATGGACATTGCTGTTATCAAGGCTCAACAGCTCTCCAGCAGAGTAGCTTAGCATCACGCTAGCTGAGGAGGGAGACACGGCGTCACACAGTAGCAGGAATATAAAATAGCAGAGTCCCCCGAGCAGCAAAAAAAACATCATCCGAAGCCACAATTTATCCACAACAATGACTAAAGTTGTGGGAAAAAATAATCCAGACGGAGAAGCGGCGAACAAAACAACGCCAGCGTCCTCTCAGCCTCAGGTAAGCACTGCGTGCTCAATAATCCAGGTGAATAACAGAGAATACCATCCTGATTTATGAGCAATAATCCAGGTGAATAATGCAGAATACCATCCTGATTTATGATCAATAATCCATGTTAATAACACAAAATACCATCCTGATTTATGCTCAATAATCCAGGTGAATAACACAGAATACCATCCTGATGCATGCTCAATAATCCAGGTGAATAACACAGAATAACATCCTGATACATTCTCAATAATCCATGTGAATTACACAGAATAACATCCTGATGCATTCTCAATAATCCATGTGAATAACACAGAATAACATCCTGATGCATGCTCAATAATCCATGTGAATAATGCAGAATACCATCCTGATTTATGATCAATAATCCAGATGAATAACACAGAATAACATCCTGATTTATGCTCAATAATCCAGGTGAATAACACAGAATACCATCCTGATTTATGAGCAATAATCCAGGTGAATAATGCAGAATACCATCCTGATTTATGATCAATAATCCAGGTGAATAACACAGAATATCATCCTGATTTATGATCAATAATCCATGTGAATAACACAGAATACCATCCTGATGCATGCTCAATTATCCAGGTGAATAACACAGAATAACATCATGATGCATTCTCAATAATCCATGTGAATAATACAGAATAACATCCTGATGCATTCTCAATAATCCATGTGAATAACACAGAATACCATCCTGATTTATGAGCAATAATCCAGGTGAATAATGCAGAATACCATCCTGATTTATGATCAATAATCCAGGTGAATAACACAGAATATCATCCTGATTTATGATCAATAATCCATGTGAATAACACAGAATACCATCCTGATGCATGCTCAATTATCCAGGTGAATAACACAGAATAACATCATGATGCATTCTCAATAATCCATGTGAATAACACAGAATAACATCCTGATGCATTCTCAATAATCCATGTGAATAACACAGAATAACATCCTGATTTATGCTCAATAATCCAGGTGAATAACACAGAATACCATCCTGATTTATGAGCAATAATCCAGGTGAATAATGCAGAATACCATCCTGATTTATGATCAATAATCCAGGTGAATAACACAGAATATCATCCTGATTTATGATCAATAATCCATGTGAATAACACAGAATACCATCCTGATGCATGCTCAATTATCCAGGTGAATAACACAGAATAACATCATGATGCATTCTCAATAATCCATGTGAATAACACAGAATAACATCCTGATGCATTCTCAATAATCCATGTGAATAACACAGAATAACATCCTGGTGCATTCTCAATAATCCATGTGAATAACACAGAATAACATCCTGATGCATGCTCAATAATCCATGTGAATAATGCAGAATACCATCCTGATTTATGACCAATAATCCAGGTGAATATCACAGAATAACATCCTGATTCATGCTCAATAATCCAGGTGAATAACACAGAATACCATCCTGATTTATGATCAATAATCCAGGTGAATAATGCGAAATACCATCCTGATTTATGATCAATAATCCAGGTGAATAACACAGAATATCATCCTGATTTATGCTCAATAATCCATGTGAATAATGCAGAATAATAAACGCTTCTTTCATAACTTCTCCATCACTGAAAGACTTCCTATGTTGAGCCAGGATGCGGCTAACACGGTAGCGATTGTAGCAGATTTACCTTTTGTGCTAGGCCGAGTGAAGATCAATTGCTGGGCTGCAAGCTTGTTTTTTAGCTCCCACACTTTGTGAGTCCGTAAAGAACTTTTAGGAGGGAAATATGTCTCAACCGTTTGTGCATCGTCTTGAAATGCCGCTCCAAGTTACACTTTTTGGGCAAGGCAACGCTCGAATTACAGATGAGGTAAATAGACTTCGAATTAGAATAAACAAAAAAATACTCCTCCTCCCACTCTGTGCGAAAATAATAAGTTTTCGTTTGCTTGTTCGCTAGTTTTCCATCCATGTTTTCTGCGTACAGACATTCACTCCACAGCTCTCTCACTCTCATGAGACTTTAGGTTCAGTTGTGTCACCGCACCAAAAACTCGCAAGACTATGTCTTTGAGAATACAAGATGGGGAGGGCTGAGGAAAGCTTTGCTGCGCATTGGAATATCGTCACTCCTCCCACCCCCCCACCTCCACCACTTCTGCCAGAGTTAGAATGAAGCTTAGCAGCGGACATTTCACTTGTTAACAGCTGAGAGCCGACTCGTCAGCTGTTGCAAAGTTGCGCTTCGCGGGCGACTGGGAACCAGCTGGTGGGCGACCGGTCGCCCGCGAGCGACTGGTTGGGCACACCTGGATTAGAGCATTAAATAGCTCAAGGGACATTACTGCCACCAGGTGGTGAGACAAGGTCCTGCAGGGTGTTCTTCTTCTAACGTTTAGTGGTGGCTAGTACAGTACTGTAAATAGCTTGAGGTAACACTACCGCCATCTGGTAAGACGAGTAGGATTCTGGACCCCGTCCACAGAAATGTAATGGAAAAACAACGATGCTTCTATGTGTCCCTTAGCCCTACCCAAGCAGTCCTAAGCATGTGCGTAAATTATTATGTTGTGTCCAAGGAGTGAATAGATCACTAATCTGTAATCTGAACTGCAACATTAGCATTCTCACAGCTGTTCTCAGTATCTCTGGGTTGGGCTAAACATCACAGATTTTTTTCACATTCAATTAAAAGTAAAACCAGTCTACAAAAATTATGCAGAACTTTTAGATAGTACCCTGATGCATGCTCAATAATCCAGGTAGAAAAATCTAAAAAAGCTAAGTCTGGTCCTCTGGACATTCAAAAAAAAAAACAAAAAAAACAAAACAAAGCAAAAAATTGTAGAAACGTTTCGTCTTTCGTCCGAAAGACTTCCTCAGTCTGAGGTGCTGGGTTCAGCTCAGTCTTATAAATAGCACCCTCTCACAGTGTTACACAACCAGTTGGCTGATGACAGCCTGAAACCAGCTGCTCACATGATCAAGGAGGACCATCAGCCTAACAATGGATCGTTAGCACCCTGATGGTTGTTTGCTATTCACAGAGGGCTGAGTGATACCAGCAATCACAGCATTGTAGGATTTTAGATAGTATATTTCCCTTTTATTTCAAATAAAAGATCTCATTAACATTTTCAATTCATAAAAGCATTCTTATGAAAATATAACCAATATCTCAGCTTAATATGTAGCCCCAATGAAACAGATTGTCACACTAACTGCTTTAGCAAGCAACTATTAAACTACGTGTGCTTTTTAAGGTTCACATTAATTGAACCACTATAATCATTAAATTTGTCAATGGGCAATTTCAATTTAGTTCATTGTAGTTTCTTTATAAAATGCCAGTCTAAAACAAGGCAACACAGCCAACTGCACAATAACATTCACATACATTATAAAATGCTGATTAGTAAAAGGTATATTTTTAAGAAAGCCAGCAGATTAACTTCCATTACAATTACCCATCTTGAGCCCAGCCTGCCCATTAATCGCATTATAATGGCCCTGCACCGGGCTGGTCCGAGCAAGGCCAGCTTTCCAGTTCGGATTAGAAATGACAGCTCTAACCCTTTACACCTCAGGTTTCCAGTACAAAACAGATTCCTGTCATCAGCAAAAATATTAAGACGTATGGTACACTCCTCCCAGGCAGTCAGCTACAGCCAAAGTGGTTCAAGGCATCAATGTTCATGCTCAATCATTCAGGTACCAAATCCATTAATGCTCTGTCTGGGCAGTTTCTTTTTTGTAGAAAGACGTTTCGCCCTTTATCCAGATGACCTGACTGAGCATTACTGATTTGGTACCTGGATGATTGAGCATGAACTTTGATATCTTTAAAGAGTGGTTAAATTATATGATTAAAAAAACATAAAAATATTATTTATCAACTAAGTGGTTAAAATATCCATCAATTCAAATCATCATGACTGACTAAACTTTGCTGAATATGTTAAATTCAATTTGATTTATGCTGAGTACAGTACAATGCATTTCCATTGCTTCAGTGTTTATAACAAATACTTTAACAAAGTTATCGGACAACATAGCAATTCATTTGAATTTTCCCATCTAAAGGTATAAATGAAGGTACAAAATCCAAAAACATAGAGTAACTAACAACACTCCCATAACCCTATCAGTTTTCATAAAGAAGTATCTTGCCTTACATTTTTTTTTTCATTCAAAGCTGTCAAGAACAAGTAAACAGAAGCAAAGTGGCTTAGCTAGATAAAGAGAGATAAGATAAGAGATAAGAGATTTTTTATTAACATTGCACCAGTAAACCAATACAACGTGATCATGTAAACACAGTCATCCAGAGGAGGGGTAGAGAATGTTAAGCTGCAGCAATTCAAAACATATATATTCAAAACATATGTATGTTCGTCAGCGCGGCCATCTCTCATCCATCCTGAATGAGAGCAAAACAGATATGGAAAAAGGAAAAACACAATAGGTATCATTTGTGATATTCAAAAAAAGAATTTATCAAAGATTGCCTGAAGAAAAAAAAGCTTCCAAACACTCAAAACCCAACAAAAAGTATCATGTTTATGCTCAGACGTAGAACTACAAGGTGAGTACACCTTACTAGAAATCGTTAAAGTGAATGACCTGAAATTTAAGGGCTGTTTTGTAGAATTTTCATCATGAAATATTCTCAATATCACATTTATAGATGTCAAACTGGAGGTTGATCAAACTTACATTTGAACAGAATTCTTGGAACATAAATATCAAAGTCAAAAGTCAACTTTATTGTCAGAACTGCAATATGTACAGGACATACACAGGATTGAAATTGCGTTTCTCTCAGTCCCTCGGTGCAACAGTAACCATTTAAACACTAAAACACTAAAACATTTAATAAACATAAGCATAAAATAGTAAAAGTGTAACACTGTCCTGAGTTTTTGCATAGTAGTATAAAAGTATGAAAATTTACACCAACACTAAAACACTAAACATTTAATGAACATAAGCATAAAATGAAATGAATATATGACAAATATACAAATATATGTAAATATATGACAAAACTAAATTGTTTTCACATTATTCTGTTAATAAAAATCATTTAAAGGCTCAAACAGTCAAACTTCACCAATGCTGCTGGATGAATTTTCCTTTTTCTTTCTTTATTAGCTGCCGACAGCTGTTCACTGTCAAAAAGCGCACCAGGAAATGTTGGGACAATAAGAAGCATGTGAGGGTCATTTGTCAACTAAAACTCTGACTTGTTCAGTTATACATAGAAAAAATGAAATACATTTGTTAGATAATTTTGGTCAGAGGTTATGGAGTTATGGATATATTATTACTAGTGTTATTTCCCTTAAAACAAACAACCAAATTGTCCACCAAAACACTCTCATCCTGCCTGTGGACTGTATCTGTGAAGGCCAGGAGGGCCATGTGAGACTGCAGCTGGCTTTGAGGACACCCACAAAAACCTTGTCAAGCTGAGAGAGAAATAAAAAGCAAGAAAACAATGCAGCACTTAACAGATTGTTGTGACCGGGCTTCATATACATTTAATGCATATTGGTGTGAACTGTTAAAATATCTGTCTTTGCAAGTAAATTTGTGCTGGAGATAAATATTCCCCTGCTGTGAGTGTGTGTGGTTCATTTGGGTAAGCGTCTTTAAAGGATTTTCCTCTAACAAACGTAGTATTTTCCTCTAACAAATAAAAGTTTATTTGATTTTCCAAATTTCCATTAGACCAGATTTGTTTTTTTGGGATGGCGATCAGCTATGTCTCTTTATATGACTGAGTTATAATAACTTTTGTGATACTGGGGTCAGTTAGTTGTGGCCACCATCTTAAATAAGGTCGACTCCATAAGGTACTCATTGAAGATGTGCATGTTTACAAACCAAAAGTTTTGATAAATATGTTTATTTTGTCCAGTGGTTGTTGACAGTATTTTTGCTAAAACACTTAAACAGGTAATGCTAAAGTTTAAATAAACTTCTAAGTGTTATCATTCAGCATATGTGTTGGAGATAACTCTCCATAACTACCACACCAAACTACAGTTCAATATATATAAAAGTGACAGAGTTAAAGTAAGTTTTTGTGAATGATAAGGTTAGCCTTCTTGGATTGGAGTGACTTCAAAAGTCTCATTAAAATCAATTTATAATAATAATAATAATAACTTTTATTTATTATGCACTTTACATCAGTAACAGATCCCAAAGTGCTACAATGTATGAACATTAAATAACAACAGGATAAAAATTAAAACAAAATGCAGATAAAATGCCATACCATACCATTTTATTTATAAAGCACTTTAGACAGGAACAAGGCCAAACCAAAGTGCTGAACAAACAACAAACAACAGGCAACACACACAATGAAATACATCAAAAAGACATTCAATACAAGATCAACTGGACTTTATTTGTAACAGAAGACGTTTCGCTTCTCATGCGAGGAGCTTTATCAATTCAATTTATCTATTATTTATTAATTAATTAATTAATTTATTTATTTATTTATTTATTTATCTTCACCAGCACAATGAAGTACAAAACAAAAGGCATAAAAACATTGCAGACCATAAATAAAACGACCAAATACAAATCAGCTGGTGTTGAAAGCAACAGAATAGTAGTGAGTCTTTAAACGGGATTTGAAAACTGAGAGGGAGGGGGCCTGTCAGACGAGCAGCGGTAACTCGTTCCAGAGTCTTGGGCCTGCTACAGAGAAAGCCCTGTCTCCTCTGCGTTTAAGACGAGTCCCTGGAGCTCTTAAAAGTTTGTTTGTTTATGTTTATTGTTTATGTTTATTAAATGTGTTCATTTTTTTACAAAAGAAACACAATACAAGACAATCCCATAAATGATAACGTACAAAATATAAAAAAATGAAAGGTAGCAGAAAGAAGAACAAATCTTATTATATCTGCCCCTTTTTTCAAACAATCAGATTAAACAATAATAATCTTCCACCAACAGTACAAAATGACTAACTCTTTCTAATGTTCTAACTAATACAATACACAATACGTCATTTCATATATATTTTTTAACAAATTCATTTTGATAATTTTCTTAAATGTAAACATTGACTTGGCATTTTTAACTACATTCTCCAAGCCAGTCCATAATCTAATTCCCTGTATTGAGGTAGAACGTCCCTTCAAACTAGTTCTGAATTGTGGTTTTATGAACATCTCTGTTCCCTTAAGGTTATAACAACTTTGTCTTTTAACAAAATGCATTTGGATATTTAAAGGTAATGCGTTATTCTGAGCTCTATACATAACTGATAAATAGGGGTGTAACGATACACAAAACTCACGAGACGAGACGAGAAAATCACAGATCTCGCGAGAACGAGACGAGATTTTAACATTAGTTCAAGAAAACTTCAAAGATCGGTTTTATGCCGCAAAAAGGCTTTTATTCTGTTTTAACATGTATTACAAACCCAACTGATGTCTTCATTTTACTGATTGAATCTCCTTAGACCTTAGAACGTTCAACTTTGTTAAAAAAAATAGATATTCACGCAGGACTTTCCAAAAATTGAACATAAATATCCGCATCAGCGCTGAATCTGCAGCCGTCACTCACCAGTGTTGCCAGATTGGGCGGTTCACCGCGATTTTCCTTCTGACTTTTGCGGGTAAAGAGTGCTTTGGGTGGGTGGGACTCTATCTGGCAACACCGGTCACACCGGTGTTTACACGCGTGTCTTTACATTCGGGGCAGCGTCGGCAGCGCCGGGACCCTCCATCAATGTAGAGGCGTCTGCGGGCGGCACCGGGACCCTCCATCAGTAGTTGGGGCGTCTTCTATAGCAACTTCATCCGGCGAAGCCATGCTGTCCGTGACGCTGACTTGCTAGGGGCTCTGCTAGCGCTAGCATTAGCATCTCGCGAGACAACGTTACCTCTCAACGAGAGATATCGCGGGAGTTTAATATCGCGAGATCTCGTACAACGAGATCTCGTTACATGCCTACTGATAAAATATTATAATCTACCAAATCATGGAACTTCAATAACTTCAGTTGATAAAATAATGTACTAGATGGATGACGGTAATGTTTTCTAGTGATAATTCTTACAGCTCTTTTCTGTAATACAAAAATAGGCTTTGTGATTGTTTTACACGCTTTCCCCCAAACATCAATACAATAGATTAAGTGTGGAACAATGATTGTGTTATACAACAAATACAGAGCTTTATCATTCAATAAGTCTCTGACTTTGTACAGTACTGCAATCGATTTAGCTATTTTTATTCTTACAGAATTTATGTGTTGTTTCCATGTCAGTTTGTCATCAATGATAACACCCAAAAACTTCACCTCACTCACTCTACAATTCTTAACACCTTCAATTTTGAGTGGAACATCAACATGCTGATGAAGATTCTCAGTCGTCCAGGACATGATAAAATCAAAAAAGGCGTTCAATAGAGACCTCAAGGGAACCTCCTACTGTTAAGGTGTGATCTTTCAATTTACATGTATGTGTTACAAACCCCCAGGTGTGATGTGTTGTTTTGTTTTGTCAATTTAAATAGAATGGGCATGTTAGGTATTTTGTGGTGTTATTTCAGTTTCCAATTTCATATGTTGGTGCGTGGCTTGTATAAAACTTCTCGTTCTCACAGCTTTCATTCATTCAGAATTGAAAAAGACTTCTGGACAGAAGTCGAAACGTTTTCTGCAACAAATAAAGTCCAGTTGATCCTGTATTGAACGCCTTTTTTTTGATTGGAACATCAACAGTTTTCTTTTTATTACTGAATATCATGTAATTAGATTTTTCTAGATTTAATGACAATTTATTGATTTTAAACCAAGTTTGTATTTTGACAAATTCTGTCTTTATCAATTCCAACATTTGTTCTACATTTTCACCTAAACAGAAAAATGTGGTATCATCAGCAAAAAGTACACATTTAAGGAGTCCTGGTACATTTACCAAGTCATTCACATATAAAATAAATAACTTTGGTCCAAGTACAGAGCCTTGGGGAACTCCACATGTGATATTACAGAGGTCAGATCTTACATCATTTATTCGTACAAATTGTTTCCTATCTTTTAAATAGCTAGATACCCACTGTAATGCTGGTCCTCTAATACCATATTTGTTCAATTTTTCAAGGAGAATGGTGTGATCAATAGTATCGAATGCTTTTTTTAAATCAACAAAAATACTGACACAATATTGTTTTTGATCGACAGCAGTAATATATGGCTTTTTATCACTTTCGGCGAAACAAATTTTTAAATCCAGCTCATTTCACAATTACGTTCATTTATTAAGGAAAAGTTCAGCTCAGACACATATTTGCTATAATTTTTATCAAACAAATAATTGTTTTTAAGTGTTAATCTTCTTAAAAGCCTTGCTGTGCGCTCCTGTGGCAGACATTTGCAGCAGAGCTAAACGTAGGTGCGACCTATCTAGGGATTTTTCCAATCTATTGGTAATAATTGGACAATGCGACCTATACTCCGGTGCGACCTATACTCCGAAAAATACGGTACTTATTAGAAGTGAAAGAAACTTCATTAACTGTTTTAACGGTCTAATCTTCTCAAATCTGAACAAGAAGTGAAAGAAACTTCATTAACTGTTTTAACGGTCTAATCTTCTCAAATCTGAACAAGAACAAACTGGGGGGAGGCTCAGTAATTGAACAACGGAAACCTCGTAAAATGAGCACAAAGAGGCTGAAAAAACAAACAAAAGCAAAAAGACGCTGAAGGAGGCTGAAACTAGCAGAAGCTATAAAAAGAGCTGAACCAGAAGAACAGCTGAAATGAGCAGTGAAGGTTGTAAACAGATGTGGACAGCTCCATTCAGTTTCAATGAGAAAAACATGGCCGACAAAGCTAAATAGTTCAAACTGCACTAATATCAAACGTCACGGCAGGAAAGTCCTGAAGGAGCTGAACGTTTTGATTCTTGAATTGTTGGAACAGAGCTAAAACTGTTGAACGAGGAGAAGAAAAGTGGATCTCAGTCGTGAGAAAGATTAACTTTCACTCCGAGAGAAGAAAGTCGTCTTTAACGCACGTTGTCTCTTTTCTCTCTGCAGACCTTCATCGTGCTCAGTAAGGGAAAAGTCATCTTTAACGCACGTTGTCTCTTTTCTCTCTGCAGACCTTCATCGTGCTCAGTAAGGGAAAAGTCATCTTCAGGTTCAACGCTGAGCCGGCGTGTTACCTGCTCAGCCCGTTCAACCCACTAAGGACGTTCTCCATCAAGATCCTCATCCATTCATATCCTTAAAGGTTTCACTCTGTCATTTCGGCTCCGCTTTCTGGTTTCCTGAAGCCATAAAGTCGAGAAACTGAAGCTTGTCCTGGAAGCTCCTGGTTTATTTTTATCCTTTGGGCAGCCTTGGAGTCGACTCTGCTGGAAAATCTAATCCAGGGA
>JBBPBX010087526.1:0-14681 GCA_038048925.1 Garcialebias charrua
GCAAGACCAGACAGCCCTGGTCAAGTACGGACCCGTGTGGGGTCGCTGAACGCACACCACAGGCAGTGCGTGTCAATGCCAGGGGATCCACACGGTTCAGTGTGCTCCAGCCCGTGAACCAGGAAGGAGCTAAAGGATTGGGCTGGACAACAAGAGGAGCTCGCATTCGAACTCTTGTACCTTGATAGACGAAAGTAGCCGAGTAAGTTGCGTGCGAGGCTCAGAAGGACTCTGTTTAATGGAGCCACTCGGTACTGGAACATGCACACATAGAACAGACACCTAAAACGATAAAAACACTACATATTAGAGTCTCCCATTACACGAAGAAAACTCGGGAACATAGGAGGACATTCCCGAGCACCCAAGGGGAATGCCCCTGAGTACGTGTAAAAAGTATATTAATGTTTCTGTGATGATGATATAAATCTTGTGTTCTTTCTCTATTTTTGTGTGTTCAAGGGAGACAACTGCCTTACTGCTGGAGGATGAATTTGGGAACTCAAGGTTCATAATTCTGCAATATCCTAAGCGCTTACTATTAATATCGTTCATAGTTTGCATATATTTCCTTATATTCTACAATTTGCATATTAATAAATTCATTCGGGTCTGGACGACCCACTGGACGATTGACTAATAAAGATCTTCGGTCCTTGGAAACAGGTGTTGATAGGTGTTTAGACACCTGTTACCTTAATAAAAACCACACAAGATAAACAAGAGAAATGAGTTAGACAGAATCATGGAAACTTTGCAAAGGGGATTAGGCTTTTTAATGTACTTCTGAAACTTGGTTGGTCTCATGAACACATTCTTGCACAAATCCGAATTGTGCAGCAATCACAAACCATTTATACAAGTAGGAGGAGGAGTTGACAAGTTACACAAATCTCTGACAACATACAGATAGATAAACTGCAGTCAGGGTTCTGCATGAGGCAGGAACATCTAATCAAAACATTGTACCATGAACAAACAAAGAAGTTTGTCTGTTCTTCCTCAAGGACCAACACTGTTTGTATCTCAAATTAATTGTTTGAATGTGAACAGAGAACATTATATTAAAGTGAGCTGGGTAAGAATTATTGTTCAGAGTGATTAGTTTTAGATGATAAATGTTGAATATCTCCATCATTCCATCCTCTTATCATATAAACTAATCATTATCAATTATGTGAGCGGTATGGAAAAACATCCCCTGAGGCCGAATTTCTAATTAGGGGCAAAAACTCACACCACCGTCCCGTGCCTCCACAGTAACGCCCTGACAAATTCAGGATCACATTTTTAGGATGGTTTGAGAGATATAAAGTTTTGGATAACTCTGTGGTGATGATTGTCATATTGCATGACTTATTTCAATATTTGTGAGGAATAAATATTTGAGGAGAACTTTGTAGTTAATATGGTCTTATTTCATGGCTTATTTCAAAGTTTTAAGAGGAATAATAAATTTCAGAGGGGATCCATCTATTTAATCTCAAAAACTAAAAGTTTTTCCAAAGAAATAAACCCTTTTTTATTATTTAAAAGAAGCATATATATGTTAAAAACTAATCTATTTAATTGGTGTTAAACAAATAAAAAGAACTAATCTATTTGATTTGTATTAAACAAATAATATATTTGACTTGTGTCAAAATAAAAGAACTAATACATATTCAGAGATGTAGGAAAAGCAATAATAAGAACTCAGTATGTTTGTTAAAGATGTGGGAAACAATTAAAAACACAGCAAATAAAGAGGTCCTTTATGGACACACATAAAAATAAAATAAAGTGAATAAAAGATTTCAGTTCAAATTTCTGTACCCTTTCAGTGGCTGATTAAAACCAAAACAGGATTAAAATAAGCAAATAAAATGATTAAAAGTTTGGCTTGAAATTACTTTGATTTTAAAATATAGCCTAGAAAAACTAACATTATCTTAGTACCAGACATTTGTGAAATTTTTCAGCACACAGAATCACTCAGTATTTTCTTTTTGGCTAATTAACACTCATCTTTCAGAGGAGTGAAATCGTCTTCATTTTGTTCCAGACGAGTTTGGTGCAAGCTGATCAGAACACCTGTGAAAGCTTTCATCATCATTTTCTTTAAAAGTGGTATCACACAGGAGAAGAGAATGCAGAACAGGAACAACACCGTTAGAAGAGGAGTGCAGATCTTCAAAAGGAGATGCCACCATGGTCCAGAGATGAACCATGACCAAAGATCTACAGGGTTTGCTCCTCTAGTCCCACTTTCAACATAGTTCTTGAGATCACTCAGATCATGTAAAGCATCATGGATGTCTCCTCCTGTTCCTGTTTCATCTGGGATGTAGGTGCAGCATGTTTCTCCAATGATTTTACATACGCCGCCTTGTGATGCTGTCAACAAATCAAGGACAACACGATTCTGCAAGATCATCTGTTTCAGTCCGCTCAGTTCGCTCAGGGTCCCATTTGCCAAATGATAGGTGTCGTTGATAAGACGGAGGAGGGCATATCTGTTGACTTCAACGTGATCTCGTACCTCACCGACTCCCACAAATGGGAAGAGTCCTTGGAAGAATTTCTCTCCTCCATTCCAGATCCTAAATTCCCATGGAACGCCGGTGGTAGTGGTAAGCCCTCCCCATCTTTTTACCTCAGGCATTGGGGACCGTCTTGTCCGGTGGGCTGAGGGTATCAGCGCTTTCCTCAGTACGAACATTGGGTTGGATAGGGGGACCAAAGCACAAAGGCCCCCCCAATCAGGTGGTAGTGCAGTGTAGGCTCTGTGACCACACAAGAAATACCAGTCAGTTAATACACGAGAGCCTTTGTCACCTGGTACTGACAAGCTGCAGTGGGTGATCTTCTGACGTCCTCTCGTTTGCAGGCTGACATTGAAGGTTCTTTGTTCAAGGAGTTGCGTGCAGTCTGTGACATCTTCAAACTTTGAACAGTTGGCCTTTGCATATGGCCGCCCTGCTCTGCAGAAAACACAGTGGATGTAGTTCGGTGCATTCTTTTTTCTTGTTATATCACAGAAAGGAATACACTTTGTCACATAAGTTCCAGGGTACCAGGCCCACTGGAGTGGTTCCGTTGTTGTAAACACAGTATCCCAGAGCTCCAACTGACAAATGGGACACCGTGATCAGTTCAGGTAGTTTTATCGACATCTGGGGTAGGGGCATCACGTCTGAGGTGATACTGCAGTTTGAAGCAAAGTCGTATCCCATAGAAGCCATGGCCAAACGTCTGTCTAGGTCTGTGTGGGTGTTCTTTACCTCGTTGGACAGTGGCACTGAGTAGTCTCGTTTAGCCCAGCTGCCTGTTCCTGCGTGGGTGCTCAGACCATACAGACACGCTTGTTGAGCTGTGGACACAGCTGCTGGTCGGAGGCCTGAGTTTTGGGTGGCATAAGGCAGATGGGCACAGACATAACAGTTAGTAGCTTCACCTTCATAGGCTGTTTTGTTCATTAGTTGCCACCACAAGTTGGTGCTGTAGTCATGTGGGTGTTCTGAATCAGCTTTCAGCAGGTTGTTGAGGTCACTATTGGCTATGTGCCATGCTGCAGTCACAATGCAGTAGAGAGTCCACCTGGCATGTGGAGCCCCCATTGCTGCTCAGCTTACAGAATTACTGATCTCAAAATAGTCCTAACAGAACAGGGTCGTTGGTTTCTTCACTGGGTTTGAGATGACGCGCTCTGAATTGCCGCGCCCCCTTTGTAGCCAGTCATCCACCACTGTTCTAATGACCTAAGAGTCCAGTACCTTATGCAGCTTGCAGTGACTGAGATGGATCCAGGAAGATCTTTCGGCGATTTTGACAGCAGTTGGTGTACTCAACAGTACTTGATACGGTCCTTCCCAACGTGGACACGCCCAAGATTTTCGTTTGACCACTCGGATGAAGACCCAGTCACCCGGTGTCACTGCTGTCGTTTCTTCCTGGGGAAACAGAGAATCAGAAGGCAGTAAAATTGTCTTTGACACTTCCTTTTCTTTAAGTGTTTTTATCATGTAATCTGCTAAAGTCTGTTCTTCATCTGCTTTTTGCAGATCTGGTGAGAAAAGAGGCATTCGGTATGGTCTGCCATGAATTATCTCAAAAGGGGTCAGACCATTAGTTGTTGGAGTGATTCTCATGTACAATTTCACAATGTCTAGGCACTCTGGCCATGGACGTTTTGTGGTGTCCATGGTTTTTCTTAACCTGGATTTGATTGTACCGTTTGTTCGTTCGACCAGTCCGGCGCTTTGGGGATGATAGGCACAATGATTTTTTAAAGTCAAGCCTAGGTGCATAGCCATGTCACGTATGACCTGATTAACGAAATGAGGTCCATTATCACTGTATATCGTTTCTGGGATCCCGTGTACAGGAATAATATCTTTACAAATGGCTTTAGCAACTGTGAGAGCGTCTGCATGTTTACTTGGAGTTATTTCCACCCATCTTGAAAAAGAATCAATCATTACAAGACAGTATTTGTATTGACCACTAGGTGACAATTCAATGAAGTCCATGTACATTCTTTGAAATGGGTAATTAGGTGTTGGAAAAGAGCCCCTTTTAGGTCTCAAATTACCCTGTGAGTTGTGTCTGATGCAAACAAGACAAGCTTTACAAAAACCTTTCAAAAATGAATCAAGGCCAAAAGTGGTAAAATGTCTTTGAATCATGTCAATCATCCCAGCACTTGAAACATGGCACAGCCCATGAGCTACAATTGCTGCAGCTTTGAACAGAGATTTTGGTAGAACTGGTTTATTATTTATATGATATAAACCGTTCTCATCATGATTTTGCTGGGCATTTCGGGCCTCCCACATCTGTTTTTCCTGCTTTGGAGCAGCTTTTTGCATATCCAAAAGAACTGATTTATTAATCATGTCTTCATTCAGTGAGCTCATCAAAAAACATGAGCCATAAATTCCCTTAGCAGCTTCTTTAGCTACAAAATCAGCAAATCTGTTACCATTTGAAACAAAGTCTGTGTTTCTGGTGTGAGCAGTGCATTTGCAAACAGAAATGTTGTTTGGTTTGTGGATGGAATTTAAAAGTTCTGTCAAAAGTTTTGCATGTGTCACAGGTTTCCCACTAGATGTCAACATACCCCTGTTTTCCCATTGCTTGGCAAAGTAAAACAGAGTTGAGAAGGCGTACTGGCTGTCCGTGTAAACAGTAACACTTTGTCTTTCAGCCAGCTGGCATGCGCGTGTGAGTGCAATTATTTCTGCAGCCTGAGCTGAGTGATGGTGGGACAGCTGCTTTGCTTCTATGATAACGTCAGGGAGCTGGACAATTGCATAACCAGTCTGAGTTTTTCCTGTGTCAGTCCTGAAACATGATCCGTCCACAAACCAAACTAACCCGTCAGTCAGAGGTGTGTCAGTTAAATCAGATCTGGGCAAACGAACCTGTTCAGTGATTTCTAAACAGCTGTGAGGTGTTCCGTCATCTGGGAGTGGAAGAAATGTTGCTGGGTTTAAGACATTACAACGTTTGATGTTTATGTGGCTCTGTGATAACAAAAGTGCAGTGTAGGAGAGGTGGCGAGCTGGGGACAGGATGTTCATTTTGCTCTGCAGCAACAACACGTCCACGGCATGTGGTACAAGGAGGTCTGTCTCATGAAACAAGATCAGGTCAGCTGTTATCTGCACAGCCATTGCAGCAGCACAAACTGCTTGAACGCACGGTGGTAAAGCTAATGCCACAGAGTCTAATTTCTTTGAGTAAAAACCAAGAGGTTTCATTTTGTCTCCATGCTTTTGCAGAAGAACTGATGTCATAAAGCTGTTTCTACAATCAACAGTCAGTGTAAAACGTTTTGAATAGTCAGGCAGAGTCAAAGAAGTTGTTTGAATGAGTTTCTGCTTCAATGTTAAGAAGGCTTGCTTCGTGGGCTCAGTCCAAGTGATTTTGTCTGTCAAGGTCATAGGAGTGTCATAGATCAAACAGAGCAAAGGTTGTGTCAGCTCGGCGTAATGTGGGATATAATATCTACAAAAATTACTGAGACCAAGAAAACTCATCATTTGTTTTTTTGTTTCAGGCCTCGGTGCGTCAGCAATGGCCTGTTTTCTTTTCTGCTGTATCTGTTTTCCATCAGCTGATAGTGTATGTCCCAAATAACTGATTTCAGTCTGTACCCACTGTATCTTAGATCTGCTCACTTTGTTACCTGTTTGTGCTAAATGTTTCAGCAGTGTGATTGAGTCACGTCTGCATGCTTCTTCTGTTGGTGATCCGACTAAAATGTCATCCACGTAAACCAACAACTGACTACCTTCACTCAACACAAGGTCAGACAAGCATGACATGATGGCTTGTGTAAATATTGTGGGGCTAAATGTGAGGCCCTGCGGGAGCCGGGTAAACGTAAATCTTGTTTTTTCAAAAGTAAACGCGAACCAGAACTGTGAGTCAGTGTGAATGGGTATGCTGAAGAATGCATTACTGAGATCAATCACTGTAAAATATTTGTTGTCTGGATTTAAAGAGTTCAGCAGAGTGTGGGGGTCTGGAACGTTTGGGGCGATCGATTGTATCGCCTCGTTCACAGCCCTCAGATCCTGGACAAGTCTCCAATCCTCCCTGTTGGCCTTTTGAACAGGAAAGATAGGAGTATTGCAGGGAGAATCAGGACACTTTCTAATTACACCTGCTTTCAATAAATCAGAAATGACTGGTGTAATGCCTTTCACGGCCTCCGGTTTCAGTGGATACTGTTTAACCACTGGTCGCCAATCTGATTTTGGCTTTATTTGTACTGGAGGGATGGAATTCAATAACCCAACATCTGAAGGCCCAGAAGACCATAATGTTTCAGGTAATTGTCTCAGGTCTGCCTCATCACGTTCTGAGAGGAGCACCATGTCTGATTGTCATAAGGAGAGAGCATGCACTCTGGGTTCACACATCAGAACCAAACAAAGCTGTTTCTTCCACATTTTGCACGACGCACTGTATGACCATTCATTTTGTGGGGGAGAGAAGTCTGTGGAAACAGCCGCTGTTCTGATCTGAAAACCCACATCTCTCCATTGCATGTCGTTTGGTTTAAACAAACATATGTGTGGGATTGTGTCCAGTTTGTAAAAATGCTTTTGTTGTTCAGGCAGGAGAACTGTTGCAGCGGCGAGAGAATGTCTGTCGGTGTACAGCTCAGCGATCGCCATGGTGACCTGCTTTTCTGCCAGAAAAGCATTTATGTAGTCTGTGTCATCTTGTTTAAGAATATTCATTGTTAAATGTAGCTGACTTAAAGGCATTTCATCTTCAAGGGCTGTTAACACACTTCCTGCCTCCTGCATCAATGTAGAAGCAGCTGCCAGGTTATTAGTTGAACCCAGATCATATGAGCAGAAAACGTCAATTAGGCTTTGATTTGCATAAATCTGTGTTTTATTTAATCTTGCTGCTCTCATCCCATCCTGGACGGGGACTACAGCAATGGCAAGTTTTGTCAACAAGTCTCTACCAAGAAGGTTAATTGGACAATCAGGTGATATCACGACGTTTGCTGAGAAGGAGTAGCCAGTTTCTTCATCTGTGAAGTGTACTGGTTTTGAAATCATTTGTCTATTTGTCATACCATCTGCTGATTTTACCCAGATGGAGTTTTGTGATGGTTTCAGACCAGGAATGCTGGTTTTTAAAACAGTCTTGCACGCGCCTGTATCACACAAAAAATCAACAGGGATCGTGTTCACCCGCAACGTCACATACGGCTTCTCCTTCAGTGAGCTCAATAAGTTCCATGCTGAGCATATGTTTACTATCTCTTGACCTTGGGCAAAGTCAGAGCTGGCTGCACTTTCATCTAGTCATGCACTGAAACCTCTGTTTTGAGGGTGCGGTGGAGCAGCTGATAAATCTCCATTAAACCCTCCGTTTTGAGGGTGGTTTGGAGCAGCTGAGAAATTTTCATTAAACCCTCTGTTTTGATAGTGACTAGGAGCAGCTGGAAACTGCCCTCTGTGAGCGCCCCTTCCCCTCCCTTGGGAGTTTTTGTAACAGTCTCGCGAAAAATGCCCCAATTTCCCGCACGAATAGCAGCTTTCTGGATGTGGCTGCCTGAATGTGTTAAAATCATTATGTCTCGCTCTCATGCGACCCCGTCTGTTATTTTTTCTCGAAGGGCCGCTGTAAAATACGTCTGAGTCATCACTAAGGAACACATTCGTCTTGTTATCAGCGTTATTTCCGGCTTTTCTGTTTTTTATAATTTTTTCTGCGTGACGCGCCCACTGCATTAAGACCGTCACGGAGCATGTGTCGACCTCTATCAGATGTTTTCTTACCCAGTTTCCGATCTCAGGACGAAAAGATTGTAACAGGCCATTTTTCAGCTGTTGTTGAAAAGCTGAGTCATCATTTTCGGCTGGAATAATACCGCAGTGAACTTTGAATTCTTTCTCATATCTGATTTTAAAGTCAGTCACCTCCTCATCAGGTTTCTGTTTCACGGCTGAGAGGGCTGCATAATCAGCACGTCTTTTAAAGGCCTCCCTCACACGTGCACAAAGAGCTGACCACTGTGCTAAATAGCCACCTGTTAACTGTTGGTCTGTTTGTGGATAAGGGTACGGATTGTTGTCATTATCTCTGCCTGTGTAATCACCCCGCACTCTGGCCCAATACTTGCCCAACGACGATTGAGCCGCTTCCCCCGTTTCATGGCCATTTAGATGATAAGAATGTATGATTCCTAGCATATCTGTGATCCATGCCTCTGGATCTTCAGCCACATTTATGACGCCCTCAACTGCCCTTCTGGCCTCTTCCAGCGTCCATGGTCTAAAAACAAACACAAACTGAGCACCGTCCGGTGCTGGGTTTGGATTTGGTACCTGGATCATGGGATATAATTCAGTGGTTAGGCCAGACGTTGTTGGTTTTACGTCACTTAATTTGCTGGCGACGGTTTGGCTTCGAGTGTGACTGGCAGGGGGACTGAGTATTGGTTTTATATCGACCTCTGGCTTTATTTCAGGTAGTTCTGGGTGTAACTGTTGTATCTGCGGAGGAGGTACAAAAGATGCAGCTGCACCATTTCCTCCAAGGTCGTAAGCAGGACGTCGAGTGCTAACAACCATTTCGTTATCTTCTGGATGGACGAAAAGCGTATCAGAAGTTTTGTTTCTTTTCTGGAGCTTATTTGTCCTTGACTTCTCGACCTGTTCCTCCCTAATTTGTGATTCAGTCAGCCATAAATTAGCTACTGTCAACTGAAGTTGTAATTTATCCCTTTTTTTTCCTTTAGACAGAGCAATTTTATCCTGGAGTAATGAGACAAGCATTTTCCAGGTCTCAATTTTAAGATTTGGGATAACTTTATATTTTTTCATCCATTTCTCTAAATATTTTACTGAGTCTGGATTTTTTTCAAACATAAATTTAGCATCCTTAGTATTTGTGCTTCGAGTTGTTCTGCTCCTATAATTTCCCATTTTTGCTAGGTATGACAAACTCTTTGTGTACTTATTAATATACGTGTGCAAATTAATTTTAAAACTGGAAATGTTTAGATCCAATGAGGTCACTTACTCTTAATTTTCAAATAGGAGTCCTTGAAAACAAACCAGAGAATGTGGTTGTGTTTCCTACTCCTCAAACACTTACGTCAAACAAACCTCGTTTCATACATACACATGTACAGAGATTCACATGTAAAACATGAGCTGGTTCTCCTTACATACCACACACAGGTACCAAATTCACACAAGCGCTTAAAAGAAACAAAGGTACTATGCTTATTCACTCTCAAAAGACAGGCCACAGTAAAACAAAACAATCACACAGAGAAGTAGACTTGGCGAAGGTTAAGCACGGGTGGGGGCCAGAGAAGGCCCACAGAAAACGGATAAGAGATGCTCAGAGGAGCGTTGAGTGTGCCCACACACACACACACACTCACACACACACACACACACACACACACACACACACACACACACACACACACACACACACACACACACACACACACACACATACTTGTTTTTATTACCTCGTGGGGACCACTGACATACTCATGCCTGATGGGGTCCACCATTTCTGAATGGTTTAAAAATCTGATTTTAATTGATAAATTCATAAAAAGAAATTAGTAAAAAAATCATGACTTAAAACTTTGAAAACACTCCATTTTGATTTTTGACCTGACATTTTGCTTCC
This sequence comes from Garcialebias charrua, assembly GCA_038048925.1. NCBI lineage: Eukaryota > Metazoa > Chordata > Actinopteri > Cyprinodontiformes > Rivulidae > Garcialebias > Garcialebias charrua. The sequence continues at coordinate 10,171 of JBBPBX010087526.1, forward strand.
TCGTGGGGACCACCCATGTCAAAATTAGCACCATACGTAGCCAATGGAAAAAAACAACAACATTAAGCCATTTCAGAAACTCAGATTTAATCAAAAATTGTCCCAACAGTTGAAAACAGAATGAATATCATTTTAATCTGATCAAATAATGGATGCTGCCTTACAAAGCATTTTGATGTTTTAACTGAAAAGCAGTAAAACTGTTTCCCAAACATTTTTGGTAAAAACTAAAATACAGCAGTAGTCAAACAACCCCATACTTTGACTCTTCTGACTCAAATGAAAATAAATGCTGTCATTTATCAAACTTGCACTTTGACTTTTGTGGTTAAATAAAATAAAATAAAATAAAATGCAGTTTTCAAAACTGTTGTCAGGTGTTTGCATGTTATTTATACAACAAAAATATTGTTAAAAAGCACTAAGTTCTTCTTTAACTTGTTTGTTTTACTTCCTGTGTGGGGTGGTGAACATTTAGTTGGGTGTCAAAGTAACACTGAAATGTTTGTTACCATGTGGGTGTGTCCTCTGTGGCAGCCATCTTGTGTTTCAGCTAAAGAGGAAGCCCGTCTCAAACCCAGCTCTTATATAGGAAGTGAGCTGATGAGAGCAGGAGTTTGATTGGTGGAGAACTGAAAATCAAAATATTCAATTACAAGCATAATCTGAATAGTAAATTGTTCATTGTTTATTGTTCATTGTTCATCTGCATATTAAATGTTTGCTCAAATATTCCATTAACAATAATTGTTGTTTAGATTGTTTGTGATAATTAACTTTGTTGTCTTTTCCATTCTGGAAGGCTGAGATGACTGGCCAATCTGAATTGAAGGCGGGTCTGACTGGGTATATATATAGGAGTGGACTGCTAAGTGGGGAAGAGTCTCTGATTGAAGGCATGCCATGTTGGGAGCTGATGTTGTCTTTGATGCCTGAAAACATTAAACCAGACGTGTTTGTTGCACAGCAAAACCCAATTGATGTCTCCTCTTTTCCACACCACACCTCTCAGTATAACAAATATGCATATGTGCAAACACATATGCTATTCTTGTACTTACAAAATAATATAACTAGCATTAAAGTTACCCATAGAGAAAAATATGCCAACAGTCTAAAACATATAAAGCTTCCATGAACAATTATAATTGTTAAAATAAAACCAATAGTTTCACAAATACCTTGAGTCAATCTGCTGTTTTTGTTTTGATGTTGTTGGCCCTGTTAAAAGAAATACAATCAATTCCAGCTGCATCTTTTCTCTATAGTGCATCATGTTTTAGTACAAAGTGTTAATTACACTTTAAATGTAAACCTTTATTAATTTCCTGATGTATCTCAGTAATTCAGGTAAAATAAAATAAGACTGAGTAAGTTTTCTGGACAGATTCTTTAATGTAATGTTTCACCTCTTTTTCAAGAGACTTCTTCAGTTTAAGCAGTTCAGGTAAACTCAACCATATAAACAGTGCCTCCACATGGTGGGTAAACAAGTTAATGATGACAATCAAAACAGCTGGTTACATGCAGAAGTTGTCAGTCTTACGATTGGTCATTGTACACTGATAATCCCTTTTGTTGACAGAGGGCAGAGTAATGCTCACAATAAAAGCATTTTAAGTGTGGGACAACTGGAAACGGAGGCCTAAACCCCTGTTTAATGACAGTTTATGGCAAGCCATCCATCCATCCATCCATTTTCTTCCGCTTATCCGGGGTTGGGTCGCGAGGGTAGCAGCTTAAGTAGGGAGGCCCAGATTTCCCTCTCCCCAGCCACTTGGAGCAGCTCCTCTGGGGGAATCCCCAGGCGTTCCCAGGTTAGCCGAGAAACATAGTCCCTCCAGCGTGTCCTGGGTCTTCCTCTGGGTCTCCTCCCGGTGGGACATGCCCGGAACACCTCACCAGGGAGGTGTCCAGGAGGCATCCTAACCAGATGCCTGAGCCACCTCAACTGGCTCCTCTCGATGTGGAGAAGCAACGGCTCTACTCCGAGTCCCTCCCGGATGACTGAGCTTCTCACCTTATCTCTAAGGGAGAGTCCAGACACCCTGCGGAGAAAACTCATTTCAGCCGCTTGTATCCGAGATCTCGTTCTTCCGGTCACAACCCAAAGCTCATGACCATAGATTAGGGTGGGAACATAGGTCGATCGGTAAATTGAGAGCTTTGCCTTTCGACGCAGCTCTCTCTTCACCACGACAGACCGGTACAGCGTCCGCTTCATTGCGGATGCTGCACCTATCCGCCTATCGATCTCATGCTCCAGTTTTCCCTCACTCGTGAACAAGACCCCGAGATACTTAAACTCCTCCACTTGGGGCAGGACCTCCTCCCCGACCCGGAGAGGGCATGCTACCCTTTTCCGGCTCAAGACCATGGCCTCGGATTTGGAGGAACTGATCCTCATCCCGGCCGCATCACACTTGGCTGCAAACCACTCCAGCGAAAGCTGTAGATCACGATCTGATGAAGCCAATAGGACCACATCATCTGCAAAAAACAGAGAAGCGATTCTAAGGTCACCAAAACGGATCTTGGTTGCGCCTAGAAATTCTGTCCGTAAAAGTTATGAACAGAATCAGTGACAAAGGGCAACCTTGGCAGAGTCCAACTCTCACTGGAAATGAGCCTGACTTTCTGCCGGTAATACGGACCAAAATCTGACATCGGTCGTACAGGGACCTAACAGCCCATATCAATGGGCCTGGTACCCCATACTCCCGGAGTATCCCCACAGAACCCCCCGAGGGACGCGGTCAAATGCTTTTTCTAAGTCCACAAAGCACATGTAAACTGGTTGGTTAAACTCCCACGCGCCCTCCAGGACCCTACTGAGGGTGTAGAGCTGGTCCAGTGTTCCACGACCAGCACGAAAACCACACTGCTCCTCATGAATCAGAGGTTCGACTATCCGACGGACCCTCCTCTCCAGAACCCCTGAATAGACCTTACCAGGGAGGCTTAAGAGTGTGATCCCCCTATAGTTGTAACACACCCTACGGTCCCCCTTTTTGAATAGGGGGACCACCACTCCAGTCTGCCAATCCAAGGGAACTGCCCCCGATGTCCACGCGATATTGCAGAGTCGCGTAAGCCAACACAACCCCACAACATCCAGAGCCTTAAGGAACTCAGGGCGAATCTCATCCACCCCCGGAGCCCTGCCGCCGCGGAGCTTTTTAACCACCTCGGAGCCCGACCCAAAGTCCCCAGGCTCCGCTTCCTCAGTGGAAGACGTGCCAGTAGGATTGAGGAGGTCTTCGAAGTATTCCGCCCACCGACTCACAACATCCTGAGTTGAGGTCAACAGCACGCCATCCCCACCATAAATGGTGTTGGTCGCGTACCGCTTTCCCCCCCTGAGATGCCGGATGGTGGACCAGAATCGCCTCGAAGCCGTACGGAAGTCATTCTTCATGGCCTCTCCAAACTCCTCCCATGCCCGAGTTTTTGCCTCAGAAACCACCTAAGCCGCATGCCGCTTGGACTGTCAGTACCTATCTGCTGCTTCTGGAGTGTTTAAGGGTCCCACAGGCCAAAAAGGCCCAATAGGACTCCTTTTTCAGCTTGATAGCATCCCTCACTGTCGGTGTCCACCACCGGGTTCGAGGGTTGCCACCACGACAGGCACCAACAACCTTGCGGCCACAACTCTGATAAGCTGCCTCAACTATAGAGGCGCAGAACATGGCCCACTCAGACTCAATGTCCCCCGCCTCCCTCGGAACGTGTTCAAAGCTTTCCCGAAGGTGGGAGTTAAAGCTCCGTCTTACGGGAGACTCTGCCAGACGTTCCCAGCAGACCCTCACAAACGTTTGGGTCTGCCAGGCCTGACCGGCATCCTCCTCCACCATCGGAGCCAACTCACCACCAGGTAGTGGTCAGTGGAAAGCTCCGCCCCTCTCTTCACCCGAGTGTCCAGGACATGCGGCCGTAGATCAGATGAGACGACAACAAAGTCGATCATCGAAATGCGACCTAGGGTGTCCTGGTGCCAAGAGCACATATGTACACCCTTATGCCTGAACATGATGTTCGTTATGAACAATCCATGACGAGCACAGCAGTCCAATAACAGAACACCACTAGGGTTCAGATCAGGGAGGCCATTCCTCCCAACCACACCCTTCCAGGTCTCACTGTCATTGCTCACGTGAGCGTTGAAGTCCCCCAGTAGAACAAGGGAGTCCCCAGGAGGCGCACTCTCCAATACCCCTCCAATGACTCCAAAAAGGGTAGGTAATCTGTGCTGCCGTTTGGCGCATATGCACAAACAATAGTCAGAGCCCGTCCCCCCACACGTTGGCGAAGGGAGGCTACCCTCTCGTTCACCGGGGTGAACCTCAACGTACAGGTACCAAGATGGGGGACAACAAGTATGCCCACTCCTGCTGGGCACCTCTCACTAGGGGCAACTCCAGAGTGGAAGAGTGTCCAACCCCTCTCAAGGAAACTGGTTCCAGAGCCAGAGCTATGTGTTGAGGTGAGTCCGACTATTTCTAGTTGGAACC
>JBBPBX010087530.1:3937-14680 GCA_038048925.1 Garcialebias charrua
TTATTTACACAGGTAGTCCCACTGAGTCACAAAGACTCATGTTAAAAAAAAATATATATATATTTTGGGAGCAGATGGTGGGGGTTAAGGGCCTTGCTCACAGGCCCAGAGTGGGGCAAATGAGGGTGGAGGCATGTGTGGGTGTTTCACTATTTCCACCCACATGTTGATGTTGTCACTCCAGGGAGTTGAACCAGCAATCTTCCAATAACAGGCCCATCTTGTCTAACCTCTGCGCCACCACTCCCCACCTGGGTGTATCTCACTTGTGATGGGTTAGATGCAGAGGACAAATTTTATCATAAGAACAAGGGTGATGTAGAGTTGTAGCAACTTCAAGGAAATTAGGTTGATTAGTCACACAATGAAGATCTGGGAGAGAGTTGTGGAAGCTAGACTTAGACAAGAGGTGACTATGTGTAAGCAGCAGTATGATTTCATGCCAAGAAAAAGCACCACAGATGCCATCTTTTTTTTCATTCAATTCAACCTTTTATTTATACAGGGTAGCCTCGTTGAGCCACAGTGACTCATTTACAAGAGGGACCTGTCTCACTCATACCTAGGGTCAATTTAGAGTTACCAATGAGCCTAACATGCATGTTTTTGGACTGTGGGAGGAAACCGGAGCACCCGGAGAAAACCCACGCATGCACAGAGAGAACATGCAAACTCCACTCAGAAAGGCCCCCGGACCGGGATTTGAACCGGGGACCTGCTCGCTGAGAGGCAGCTGCTCTACCAGTTGTGCCACCGTGCTGCCCAAATCTTTGATTTGAGGATGCTGATGGAGAAGTACAGAGAGCACCAGAAATAACTTCACTGTGTCTTTGTGGATTTAAAAAAATGATATGACAGAGTGCTGAGGGAGGAGGTGTGGTATTGCATGAGGAAATATGGAATGGCAGATAAGTATGTTAGACTGGTACAGAGTACATACAGAGTATGTATGACTATACATAGCAAATGTAAAAAAAAAAAGTTAAAAAAGCAACAGAAAGCGATATGTGTTGCCAACATTGCATATTTCTATACAATAACAAAATTAGTTCCCTGCATCACATCAACATATCACACTGAGATACACTCAGGTGGTGCAGCAGGGAGCTATGCAAGTGCCTGGGAAGCAGTTAGGGATTAGGTGACTTGCTCAAGGACACCACAACATGTGGGCATGACGGGGAGTTGAACTAGTGACTTTCTGGTCCCAAATTGGCTGCTCTAACTTTACACCACGACATAGCAACTCATATTTCATATATTTATGCATACTACTAATAAAGTAATGTTCTTCCTATTTAATGATGGCATAACAGTCACAACACCTCAGTAATTTTTTAAGGTTTAAAAATGTATCTTTTCTACATACATGTTCTACTCAAAGTAAAACAGTAGTACATGCAAGCTCACACAATGTTACATTTTCATTTTTAAATCACTCTTTGGTCTCCTGCCTTCATATATCTCCTACGTGTCACATCATCAGTGCAGTTACAACGTGTGCGCTCAAGCCAAGCCATCATTACCTGCAGTGTAGAGCTGTCATTTCTACCCCAAACCTGGAGCCCAGCCCGGTACAATGACGGGCCATAATAATGTGCGGCCCAGGCCGGTGTTGGGCCTTTTATTGCATCAGCGGACACGCGCAGCTAACAATCCAATTATATGGCAACATGGCTTGCCATACTCTCACTTGCTACATGCGGCCATTTGACCGCACGCTGACTGGCCTTGAAAGAGGTAAAAAGAAGTTCAGTTAAAGTAAAGAAAGACATTCAAACAAATTAGACATATTTGCTCTTTCCTTTAGAAGGTGGGGGTGTAATTTAAAAAAGATTCAGCTGCACTCAGCGGACGTATGCGACCGATAACCCAAACAGGTGAGATCCCCAAATATCTGACATGATAGAGCAGGGTCCGTGTCTGAATAATGCAAAATGCAGGCAGAAGCAGGGATTTAATGCACTTTGACAGCCATGAAAGGACAAACAACCCCTCAGCTCCAATTTTCTGCCCCCTTTAAATCAGTCGAGCATGTTTGCCGACTGTTAATAACTATATAAGAAGTCATAGCTTAATTAAAAATGCTGGTTGGGGGGTCGAGGGGTGTGGGGTCTGTAGTTACTGTTAATTCATCAGACCGGGCGGGGTTTGGAAATGATGGCTACAGGCTGGGGCCGGGTTGGGTCGGAATTTTGGGGACCAAATGCAACTCTACTGCAGCGTCCCCTCACCGTGGACTGAACTCGGCAAAAAGGCATTTACTTATCCTGCTCCTGTAACCTGGAACACCTTGCAAAAATATCTGAAGCTGTCAACTTTGATCTCTCTAAGGCACATGTGTCAAACTCAAGGCCAAGTGTAGCCCTCGTTGACATCTTATCTGGCCCCCAAGATGATATGCTAAACGTAAAATATTTTTTCACTTGAATGTTTTCAGTAATCTTTGATTATGATGTCAAAAGTTAAACAGAGAATTTCAACTGAGACAATCAAACTTTTTTTTTTAGGAATCTGCAACCAAGAAAAGCTGTTGGGTATCTCACTTGAGCTAATGTAGATTTTGAAACTGGCCCTTAGTTTGAAAAACTTTTTAATTTTGGTCCCCTTTGCGAGTGAGTTTGACAACCCTGCTCTAAGGGATTTTAATAATAATAATAATAATAAACTTTATTTGTATAGCACCTTCCTACAATGCCTTGCATTGACCAAGGTGCTTAACAGGATAAAAAGATGAATAAACTGGAACAATAAATCAATGAAAATAGAATAAGAAACAACAGCAATAAAAGAAGGCAATGGAAATAAAAAATGCTACATACTAAAATAACACTAAAATAACACAAGTAATAAAAGTTACACACTGAAAGCTTTTTTGAACAAGTGGAAATAAAAAGGCAATGGAAATAAAAAATGTTACATATTAAAATACCAAAAGTAATAAAAGTTACACACTGGAAGCTTATTTGAACAAGTGGAAATAAAAAGGCAATGGAAATAAAAAATGCTACATATTAAAATACCAAAAGTAATAAAAGTTACACACTGAAAGCTTTTTTGAACAAGTGGGTCTTCAGTCTGGTTTTGAACAGAGTCAGATCAGAGGTGGCACGCAGCTCAAGGGGGAGACTGTTCCAGGCTTTTGGGCCGGCAACAGAAAATGACCGGTCTCCCCATTGTTTGTACCTTGAGCGAGGCACCTCCAGCAGGTGTTGACTGGCAGATCGTAAATCTCTGCCGGGCTGATGGGCTTTCAAAAGTTCTGAGATGTACAGAGGAGCAAGTCCATTCAGAGCTTTGAAAACAAACAGGAGCAGCTTGAACTGTATCCTGAACTGAACCGGGAGCCAGTGTAGAGAGGACAGGACAGGAGTGATGTGTTCATATTTTCGTGTGTTGGTCAAAAAGCGCGCGGCAGAGTTCTGTACAAGCTGTAAACGGGAGATGGAGGATTGATTAATACCAACATACAAAGCATTACAATAATCAAGTCTGGAGGTCACAAAGGCATGGATGGCCTTCTCCAGATCACCACGGCTGAGAAATGACTTGACTTTGGAGAGCAGACGGAGCTGGAAAAAGCTGGTCTTGACAACAGAACTGATCTGTTTATCAAACTTTAAGTTGGAGTCAAGCTGCACTCCAAGATTTCTGACCACCGGGTTGAAGTGGGGGAGGGGAAAACCAACACTGGGACTGGGAAGGATGTTGCTGGTGTCACCAGGTGCACCAAATAAAATGCATTCAGTTTTATCTGTGTTTAGGTGGAGGAAGTTTTGAGAGAGCCAGTGCTTAATGTCATTTAAGCAGTTGACAAGAGTGTTTGAACTGGGTGAGGGGTTGGGAGTGACTGGCAGATAGATTTGTAAATCGTCTGCATACATGTGTAGTGGGCATGACCGTGTCCACTTTGATACACCTGTGTACTTTTGAACTGTTCCAGAGATTACCTTTACTGACCTCTCAGTAAAGCAAGACATTTACCACAAAATCATTCCATTAGTTGTAATCTGAGAATATAGTCACCAAAAGAGACTATTTCTATCTTTGATTTTAGGCTGATGTGATCAAAAGAATAACTTTTGTCATTTTCATGATATATGTTATATGCTGTTATTCTTTTAATATGGAGTATTACTGTGTTCACTGCTGTGTTAAAGTTGAAGTCTCGGGTCAGAGAGACCCGACGGTTTTGTTTAGAAAGTCAGAAGACAGTTAATCTGTTGTTTTTCGTGAGAAGGGCTCCAGCTTATTCTGTCTTTTTCCTAAACATTTCTCTCTGCTGCTGGCTGTAACCTTGGGTCGTGATAACACATGTCTCACTCCTCTCATGATCTTGTACTAAGTTTCTAAGCTGTTGCTGAAACGGTTGAGTCTGCTGGGAGCTTCAAGACATGAAGACGTCCCAAAGAGCTGAATGAATGCCTGTCACCCGCCAAGGACAGTCATTCAGCTAAGGATTGTATAACATGCTGTTATGAATCCATTTCTAACGAGCGTAAGCTCAAAACTTTGTTTATTCCTTCCTGGAATAAGTTTATCTTGAAGTCAGAGGCCAGGAGCTGACGCATTTTCTGATGACCAACGCGGAACCCAGGAGACGTTGAAAACGTAAACTAGAACCAGTTTTGGACGTGCTGGGCCTGAAGGACTCTGTGCATCTGAAGGCTGGTGTCATTTCTTTATCAGACTCGTCGTCGAAGGTAAAGAGCTGTTTACAAAACGTACCTGGATTTTAGCAGAAATCTGATGAGAAGTGTCACTTTTGGTAACATGCTCAAGACAATTTCCTTTAACCCATCTCTCCATCTTTCCTCCTATCTTTTTCCCTCAATTCTAAGCTGGAAACTATTTTAAGCTAAAGAGCCCTCAGACTAAATATGTTTAACATCCAGTATTGAAGTCTGTTGTGTTAAATTTAACTGTGCTGACGTATTAAATTGAAAGAAAGTGAAATCATGTCAATCAAGTGTAATGGTGTTAATTTAGTGATTTATTTTGAATAAATGGTAGTGTCTTTGGCATACCAACTAAGTTAACGTGTCCATTGTCACTTTATGGCTTTATTTATTTATCCATCATAAAGATCACAGAAATATTGGGTAAACTGAAAAAGAAAAGAATCCGTGAAATTACTATTCAATCTGAATAAGTAAATTAATTAAGGATAAAGAGGTCAGCTTAATACTGACCCCTGTTAAAATCATTTAGTTACATCTGGGTGGCACTATATGTGTTTAAAGACACAATATAGGGTCTCCCTCATGCTCCCTTCACATGTGAAAAGACAGGTGATGATTGATCCTAATGGCAGCATGTAAAGAGAGAAGAGGACTGGCCCTAGAATAGATCCCTGTGGTACGCCAGAGGTCAGAGGGGTTGATGAAGAGGAGGACAGATCGCCTATCATGACAGAAAAAGTTCTCCCAGACAGGTAAGATTTGAACCACTCAAGCACAGCTCCCTGGAGGCCAACCAGCTGAGACAAGCGGTTGATTAGTACCTGATGGTCGACGGTGTCAAAAGCTGCTGAGAGGTCTAACATCACCAGCAGAGCAGGGTTTTTTGCATCCAGGGACAGAAGAATGTCATTCTGTACTTTGAGCAGTGCAGATTCAGTGCTGTGACGAGCTCGAAAACCTGACTGAAATTTTTCAAACAGGTTGTTGAGTTCTAGAAAAGATTGAAGTTGAATAAAAACAATCTTTTCTAGGACCTTTGATAGAAATGACAGATGGGAAATTTTGAACCATTTTTAAGTTCAATGCAAAACTCAATGCAGACATGTTCTTGTTTTTTAGTATTTTAACCTCATTTCATAATGTAGATTGATTTTATTTTGTTTTATATCACCACATTTACTTTTTATTTTATATGCATTTTATGGCTGTTCATTGTTTTGTGTACCGTATCTGTGGTTTGTATAAAACAGGCCTCTCTTGAAAAGGAGTCACCATGGCTCAATGCGACTAACCTGTAGAAATAAAGTTTGAATGAATATTCATATTTAATTAGATTTATAAAAACTAATATATTTATCTCTAATTAAATACCTGGAACTTGGTAAAAGGATGCGTGGAAAATGCAGTGGGAGATAATTTTTTTTTTTTTCATTTATAGCAATTGAAGACTGTCCAGTTATGTGGCATAAACATTGATCTTCCAAAAAAAAAAACTATAGGAATAAATTGTTTTCATGCAATTTAGAGAGAGTCAGAGAGTCTTTATTGTCATTTGCACCGCATGTGGTACATGAGATGAAAACGAGATTATGTACACGAGGTCCCAGTTACATCCAACAACAAATGAAAGAGAAAAACAGTAATAACATCGAGAACTAACTAAGAAAAACATCAACTAGTAATACACTAAGCCTAATATAGTGGGAATAAACAGCAGCACGAACATGAGTTTGTATGAGCAGATGGTCACAGATGAACACAGATGAACACAGCAACAAGAAAACATATCAGCATCAGCATGATGTGATATTTTGCAGTGTTTATTTTAATTTTATTTTTATTTATTCATGAGTCTAACAGCCTCAGGGTAGAAGCTGTTCCTCAGTCTAGTGGTTCTACACTTGATGCTCCTCAACCTCCGTCCTGAGGGGAGTGGGGCAAAGAGTGAGTGTGCTGGATGAGTGAGGTCTTTCATGATACAGGTGGCTCTTTTCCTGCATCTGGAGGAGTAAATGTCTGTGATGGTGGAGTAGTATTCACCAGGAGATGAACCATTTAATTAACAGAATCATAACATTACATCACATGTACAAAGGATTGGTCTGATTAATTTTCATCTAACTTAAAGCTGCAGTCTGCAGTTCTGTAGTGCAGTCTGTAAGTTTTCTAAAAATATATATTTTTAACACATTTCTTCACTCTGTCACTATCTCCTGACAGACTGATGTTAGACAAAGTAATCTCTGAAAAAAACTATAGTCCCCTTGCTTCTCTAAAAGCATTTCTAAAAAGCCACAGTGACCCGCCGTTAACCAGCCAATAAAAACAGAGCTTCTCACTTCTCACGCTCCTAACCCACCCCACCCCACCCCGCGGCCGCGCAGGTTCTCGTTGAAATAATTGCAAAGCGATGCAAAACTGTTTTGTATGTGACACAAATGTATTAAATTCCCCTTCTTCATCCCTGATCTGGAGGTTTTTTTTTTCCAAAAGTCAAGTGATCGCTTCCTCCTCCACTGATCCATGACTGAAACATTGAGGAAATGAATGAATTTGTCACGAGCAAATTAAACTCATGTCCAACGTGACTGCAAGAGGCTCTGCAGATTTCATGGTGTTCTGGTGTGCTGGACCAGCGCTCCATGTTTTTATTTTATTTTTTAGAACGTTTTATTAACATATAATCACAGAACTTTGCAGCGGCTGACAGGACATGCAGTGGAGGCGGAGCATTCGGAAGCAGAGCTGCGAGAGCGAGGGGGAGCAGAGCCATATATGGCTCTGAGGGGGAGGGACCAGAAACATGGCTCTGTTCAAAATTTTCCTAAGTTCCAGCGTGTTCCAGAAATTACATACTGAACCTTTAAGTGGGTTATAGGGTTTGTCTAAACAATATGTTTCTTTATAAGCTCGATCTATCCCAAAAACATGTCCAAACCACTGTCCCTCCTCTGGACATGTCCAAACCATCTCAGTCGATCCTCTCTAAAGCCCCTTTTCCACAGCACCTCTTCAGCATGGTTTGACTCGGCACAGTTCCAAGTCTTGCCTCTAGGACTTTTTCCATGGAACCGGACCCTTTTTCAGTCTCTTCTCTAGCCTCTTACGCATTGGCCGGCCCTCCCCGGCTCTCCCAGCTTCTAACCCGGGTTCGGCGTCTTCGCATTTACCTTTTCCGCCCGGGATCCACCCTTGTTCTGGAACCATCTTCACCGTGGTTCTTATCGGGCCGAGCCCGACAGAGCTAGTTTCACGTCATGTACTGCTCTCATTTGATTCGTTGTTTGCAGCAGGGGCGGGACTCATTCAAACAACCTCAGCGCGAGGGTTGAATTTCATTCAAATTTAACTACAGAAACGAGAAACCCCTAAAACAATTGTTAGCTGAATTAGTGTTTCTGAGTTAAATTTTTGTTAATAACTGATCACAAATCAGCTTATGTTACAACGTAAATAACACGAAGCGCACACCCCTTTCCGCCTTTCAGCGCGACCTGAATGTCATTAAACAATAACTAATATTGTCTAACTGTTGCGCGCAGCCAGGGTTTTAAAATATAACGAATAATCTCTAACTTTTACGTGCAGCTAAAATGTCAAGAGGAGTGATTCCTATATGGGGAAGTTGGACACCTGAAAATTCAGTCCGCCGAATAGCTCAACGAGTTAATGCATTGTCGTTTTGACCGGGAGAAGTGGGTTCGCTTCCCGCCTGGGACAAAGTTTTTTATTTTTTTATTGGAGTAAATAAAAAGGAGTTTGTTAACCAAACAAACTCCTTTTTATTTAAAAGAAAATGTGAATAAAGAAAAAAAAAGTAAAATAACTTTGTCCCAGGCGGGAAGCGAACCCACTTCTCCCGGTCAAAACGACAATGCATTAACTCGTTGAGCTATTCGGACGGACTGAATTTTCAGGTGTCCAACTTCCCCATATAGGAATCACTCCTCCTGACATTTTAGCTGCACGTAAAAGTTAGAGATTATTCGTTATATTTTAAAACCCTGGCTGCGCGCAACAGTTAGACAATATTAGTTATTGTTTAATGACATTCAGGTCGCGCTGAAAGGCGGAAATGGGTGTGCGCTTCGTGTTATTTACGTTGTAACATAAGCTGATTTGTGATCAGTTATTAACAAAAATTAAACGCAGAAACACTAATATATATATATCCAGCTAACAATTTTTTTTTTGCCGAGTCTCCTCTCTTAAAACACGAACACTCCACCCACGTGAAGAGAGCACCCCACCCACTTCCAGAGAACTGCCCACCCACTTCAAGGCGGCTCTGCGGCAAATGCGTAATGAACGCGGGTGGCCCAGAGCCACCCAGGGGAGCCCCGGGCCATTGAGGGCTGGCCAATGCGTAAACGGCTTCTGTGGTACCAAGCGAGCCGAGCCGGCACCAAAACGTGATGTCAGAACACTGTTGGTCCCTGATTTGTCAGGGGGCGGAGTCACTGGATCTTTGAGAAACTTTAACATCCTGATCCGCCATTTTCAATTAGTTAACCTCGGAGCAGCAGCTGGATCTATTTTAAAGATTTAAAAACAATAATGACAACACCGTGTCTAACGCTGAAGTGCAGGCGTTTTTGTGTTTGGTGACCAACGACAAAATTCAGAGTGAGCTAGTCACGGCAGAGGATCATACGAGCTGCCGACTTGTTGAAGAGCACGAGGCCGGGCCCCGGCCTCGCATACTCATAAAGGCCGGACTCAGAGCTGTGGCAGACGGGTGGACCGGGACAGGTCTGGGACGGAGGGTGGAAACAATTTTTTTTTTTTATGTATTAAATTAAAAAAAAAAAATTTTTATCAGTTAATATTTAAAAAAAAAACGGTGCCGGCTTTATCATGAAATCCTGTTTTCACTTTGACTTTATTAAATCTGTTAAAAGTTAACTCAGCTAAAAAATCAGAAAAAGACAAAATTATTGGATCTCAGGAATATTTCCCTCAAACATGTTTAAAGAAGAGCTACGGCCTTTAGTTCAACTTTATTCTAACCCACAGATGTACAAACCACAAAACAAGAATTAAACGTTAAATCAAAGCTAAAATTAAAAAAAATGTAAACAAACAAAACCACATTTCTAAATTGAATTATAAAAGTATTATTAAGTATAATTATATTAAGTATATATAACTTATAAGTAAGTTGCAATGAGTGCAAATACATCAAAAGATGAAGGAAAAACCATAACATTTTAAATATAGATGTTTTTTGTAGAATCTGGTTTATCAGAGATTTAATGATGAACTAAAGTTCATTAAAAGTTTATTAGCAGGATTTATATATATATATATATATTGTTTAATTTGATTATTTTAATAATCTATTCTTTTTAATTTACCAGAAACTTCAACATAAATTCTCACCCTGTACTGAAACCTGTTTCAAGTTCAAGTCATGATTATGAGCTAAATCCAGATTTGATCCAATCCGTGGGTGTGTTACAGTAATAATCTGACATGAAAGATGTTTTATCTGGAAAGATTCTGAAGCTTCCAGGTTAACTCTTTTATTGTCCAATAACTTTATGAACATTCATGACCCTTGGGGAAAAATTAACCACCTTATTAACTGCATAGTTTATTTTAATCAAAAAATAATACTAGTCTTTAGAAGAGACTAACTCGGCCTGAAAACATCAAATTTAATTGACGTTATTTTAACTCTTCAGGCCATCCATCCATCCATCATCCAGCCATCCATCCATCCATCATCCATCCATCCATCCATCCATCCATCCATCCATCCATCCATCTACAGTGTTTGGTAAATAAAAGTCAAGATGTTTTAATACATCTTTATTGTCAACATCTACTCTGAAATGGTACATGAGGGCAGGTAAGGTCACAGCCACTCTTCTTCACACATTTAATGCTGTTGCTCCAGAGCTGGATGCAAACAGATGTAGGTCTGCTGCGGTTATTTTGCTGGAGAATCATCTGAAACACACACTCACAGCATGCATTACTACACCGTATTTAAATCAATATTTACATACTTTTACGCTCGGCTCCCACTAGATATAGCAAATTAGCATTAGCTTAC
>JBBPBX010087531.1:0-14680 GCA_038048925.1 Garcialebias charrua
TTTTTTTTTTTTTTTTTATAAATGAATACATGTACAGTACTGGACAGTCACCAAGCACTTAGTCTATCCTAACACAGTTTTTAAAGATGAAGGAATAAGTTGAATTGTCTCCCTTTCACATAAAGGGAGCAAGCTCCCTATGGAGCCTGCAGGGAGGAGGGAGACAATTCAACTGATTCCTTCATCTTTAAAAACTGTGTTAGGATAGGCTAAGTGCTTGGTGACTGTACAGTACTGTACATTTATCTATTAATAAATAAAAAACAATAAAAAATAAAAATACTGTATATACTGTATATTTTTAATAAATAGATAAATGTACAGTACTGTACAGTCACCAAGCACTTAGCCTATCCTAACACAGTTTTTAAAGATGAAGGAATCAGTTGAATTGTCTCCCTCCTCCCTGCAGGCTCCATAGGGAGCTTGCTCCCTTTATGTGAAAGGGAGACAATTCAACTTATTCCTTCATCTTTAAAAACTGTGTTAGGATAGGCTAAGTGCTTGGTGACTGTCCAGTACTGTACATGTATTCATTTATAAAAATAAAAAAAAAAGTAAAAAAAAAATAAAAAAATTTTTTTTTTTTTTTTTTTTTTACTATGTGTTCCTACTTACGAATTTTTGACTTACGAGCGCCCCCTGTGACGGAACTCGCTCGTAAGTCGGGGACTACCTGTATTTAACTTTTGATGCATGGCCCACCCCTTAATTGTAATTGCAGATGATCTAAATCATGATAGCTTACACACCAGGTGCACATAGGTAAGGCTAATGTAAAATCACAATCATAAGCCCACCTAAAACCACATAAATGCATGACACATAGAACCAGAGTGGCACCGACTGGAAACCAACAAGCCTACAACCTTCGATGTGGGGACATGCAACTCCAACGTTGGTCTTCATCCAAGGGTCGTCTCCTCTGCGTCAATTGAGGGATTCCCTCTACATGTTGATAAAAACAATTGTTGCTGATGAAATCAACAACTTTAATCGTTGTGGAATTACCGCTGTGGAATTGCCACTGTGGATTATAAGACTTTGTTTTCCAAGGGATTACAGACTCCGTTTTCCAAGGGACTACAGACTCAGTTTTCCAAAGGATTAAAAGCTTACTACAATGGGATTACCTATGAACAGTTTGGAATTAACAACCTTTATGGGATTATAATTTTTTTCTTTTTCTCACTTGCTGGATTACTTCAAGATCAGAGACATTTGGTGGTATCCTTTCATGTTGGACCTCATCTCCATGGACAGGTGATGACTTCCAAAAGGGAGGACTGTAGTGATACAAGCCATTCATCTCTGACTTGGATTTACACTTTTTCCACATCTCTCTGAACTATATTGAAGCATCTCTCACTCATTCTTTCAGAGATACACTTGACCACTGTTTTATTTTAATAATTTCACAAGACACATATTATTTCAGAAGAGACTGCCTTTTAATTTGTGTTAATTCAAATATATCAACAGAATAGACTTCTGTCATTTTTATGATCAGTTGTTATTTGCATGAGCAATGTATTCTTAATATGTGAATGATCATGTGTTAATATGCTGGTGTATGTCTTAGTCAAAGAACTATGGCAAAGTTAAGAAATATGTCAAGTTGTACTTTTCAGATTTGTTTTAGAAATGTTAACATGTGAATCAAAGCATAATCAAGTTATTTGTATAACTGGCAACGGATTTCTGTCACTTTCACTGAATAATCTCCACTCCTTTAACTTTTGATAAACCCTCTGACCTGAGCGAACTCCCTCTTGTTCCCTGGTGAACAACCAATGAGCAGAGTGAGTTTAACTGGGTCAAAGTTCCCTTTTAAGCTCCACTTTCTGTCTCTCCCGTGAGTCTGCTGGAGGAGCTCAAACCACGAGGTTCCCCAAAGAGCTGAATCGAACGCTAAGGACACGTCATCAGTTAGAGATTCATAACATGCCAGTTATAAATTCACTTTGAGCTGTAAAAAGTTATACTTTAATGAAATTCCCTCAAGGAATCTTTTGTCTTGAAAAGCCCAAACCAGGACCTGCGCCATTACTCCGTGAGATAGACGCGGATCTCAGTCGAGCCGCTGAAAAGTGAACGCTGAAGCCTGAGTACATGAGCCGAACGGACACTCCGTGTACATGAGGCTAACTAACTTTACCGGAGTCGAGACAAGAACTCTTCACAAAGGTAAAAGTCGTTGTTCATCGCGTACGAGGATCTAGCTGACACTGACCAACGTTGGATGTGCCTTTTTCTGGTTAAAATATCTCAAGAATTTCCACCCCTCAACTCCCCTCCATTTCTTCCTACTTACTCTGAAACTTTCTTCTTACCTCTCTAAGCTAACAAACTTTAAGTTAATGTGCCTACAGAAATAAGTAAATTGTTACGATCCAGCAAAGAAGATGAGATGACCCGACAAAGACAAGCACACAAATGCAAACCTATATACACAGCCTAATTACCTAAATCATACACACCTGAGAGACAAGGACACATGCAAGGAAGGTGATGGGCGGAAGGAGACGACCACCAGAGAGAGCCACACTCTTACAGTACCTCCCCCTCAAAGATGACCCTAGGCGTCCCCAAGGAACACCCCCAACAACCAGGGCGGGCACGAAGGAAAAAACACAGGGACAAGGGAACAGGACAAGGGACAAAAAGCTAAACACAAAGCCAAACATGCAAAAACCCAAACCAGACCTAAACACAGACTAAACCCAGAAAACTAACAAGCGTCAAAACGTAGAAACGTCAACGGACGTAGTGATGTCATCGGACGTAGTGACGTCATCGACGTGGAGACCCTCCATCGAGGCAGAGACGTCGGAAGAGCGAGAACCCTCTGCAGCAGGGACGTCACCGGCGCGAGGACCCTCCAAAGACAGTAGAGGCGTCACCTGGCGCGGGAAACCCCTGCAGACGTCAGAGCTCCAGCGGTGTGAGGACCCTCCGAAGCGAGTAGAGGCGTCATCAGCGCGTGAACCCTCGTAGACGCCGAGGCATCAGCTGCGCGAGCACCCACGAAGTAGAGGCGTCACTAGCGCGCAGACCCTCCGAAGAAAGTAGAGGCATCATCAACGGCGCGGGGACCCCCTGAAGGCGTAGAGGCGACAGCGGCGCAGGACCTCTGCAGACTGCGAAACCTCAGCGGCGCGCTCCGGGACCAGACGGCGAGGAAAAAACAAAAGGGCAGGTGAGAAAAATAAAGTCTGAACTGGATGTGATCCTTGTACTGAATGAAAACAGAGACTGCAGGAGGTTGAAAAGCTACGGAGACTGCAGCAGGCATGAGAGCGGCCACAGGAACTGCAGCTGTAGGGAACACGTCTATGACGGCTGCTCTCTTCGAGCGGAAACCGTCATCTTCTGCCTCTGGAAGTTCCACCCGCTGGACTCACTGTTTGGTCGGGTCATCATGTTACGATCAAGCGTGGTGTGGGAGGAATGAGTCCAGTGGTGCAGACGGATACTCAGAGACACGAGTAGTAAAAAGTAAAAAAGCTTTAATAACAAAAACTCAAGAGCTCAACTGTGGCTTCATACAAAAACTTCAACATGACGAGGTGTACTTACAAAAACCAAGGAGCTGCAAAAGACACGACACACCAGGGTAGGAAGATGAGATGACCCGACAAAGACAAGCACACAAATGCAAACCTATATACACAGCCTAATTACCTAAATCATACACACCTGAGAAACAAGGACACGTGCAAGGAAGGTGATGGGCAGAAGGAGACGACCACCAGAGGGAGCCACACTCTTACATAAATATGTCATCCCATTACTTATGTCTGTTGTACCTAGAAGTTACGGACGCGTGATTTCATTTGCTGAAGTAAATTTATAGGAAATTATTCGATCAAGGCATGTACAAATGTTGTGATGTAATTTAATGATTTGTTAATTAAATGATTCAGCTCTGCTGTTTCAACATGAATTAATGTTTCATGTCCTTTGCCTCTTATCAGCTAGTCACAGATTTATATTTTAATCTAAAAAAGTGAGAACCCATGAATTATTGATGATAATTTGTGTCAGTCTAAACCCTGCTCAAATTTACATCTAGTATACAGTATAACAATTTAACTGATCCTGTCCTATATTATTACACTACACCTGATTGAAGACATTGATCCCGTTTGTCACAGTAACATGTTGGAGCCTTATGTTGAACGAGCGCCATTCCTGCATGCATCTGTCAGTTGTGTTTCTACTGGAGAAACTGAGGCGTATGTCAACTTAAATACAGTATGGACATGCAGGCTGAGCAGTCCAGTCCTGAAACTGAAAGTGACGTTCTTTCTGTGGCTGATACTCAAGGTAGATTTTCTAATTCAGTGGTGTTGGAGAACTTGTCCCTCTTGTTATCCAACCTTGATTTTTCCCAGCAGGCTGATGTCATTAATTTGATTCTGTCTAATAGGTCTTTGTTTACTGATGTTCCCACTCAGACTCATGTTCTTAGCCATGATATTGATGTAGGAAGAGCTACACCGATTAAGCAACACCCTTACAGAGTAAACCCAGACAAGCGGTGCCATTTGAAAAAACAGGTGCACTATATGTTGGAAAATGGAATTGCTGTTGAGAGCAGCAATGCGTGGAGTTCACTGTGCCTCCTGACTATTAAAGTCAATGGAGAGGACAGTTTTTGTACAGACTTTAGGAAGGTAAATGGGGTGACTAAGCCTGACTATCCATTGCCTCGTATGGAGGACTGTGTGGACCATGTTGGGGCTGTCCAGTTTGTCACTAAGTTGGATTTGCTGAAGGGATACTGGTAGGTTCTCTTGACAGCACGCGCCCAGGAAATCTCTGCTTTTGTCACACCTGATAACTTCCTTCAGTATACGGTGATGGTTTTTGGGATGCGTAATGCCCCTGCAACCTTTCCATGGATCGTGAATGTGGTTTTATCCAGCTTACCTTTCTGTGAAGCTTATTTAGATGATTTTGTGATTTGTTCTGCTACATGGGATTAGCACTTGAATAATTTAAGAACAGTTTTTGCACGTCTGAGTGAGGATAATCTCACAATTAATCTTGCTATATGTGAATTTGGCCAAGCAACAGTAACATATCTTGGAAAACAGGTAGGGGGAGGTCAAATGCGCCCCCTTCAGGCTAAGATAGAAGCTATTGTATCTGTTTCCGTACCCACCACTCGTACGGAGTTACAATGCTACTTGGCAATAGTTTGTTCCTACAGGGCTTTTTGTAAAAACTTTTCTTCTGTAGCTGCCCCTTTAACAGACCTACTTAGCCCAAAAGTAGATTGTATTTGGTCTGATCTATGTCAATCTGCTTTCGAGCAGACTAAATATTTGCTCATCAGTGCCCCTGTGCTGTCTGCCCCTCGTTTTGAGGCACCTTTATGTTGGCTGTGGATACATGTGACTCTGGGGTAGGAGCTGTCCTTTTACAGGATGGTGCTGATGTTGTAGGACACCCGGTTTTTTATTTTTCAAAGAACCTTAATAGACATCAGAGGTGGTGTTCCATCATTGAAAAAGAGGCATTGGTGTTGGTCTTGGCCTTAGAACACTTCGAGGTGTATTTAGGTGGTTCTATAGAACCTTTTGCTTGTTTTTACGGACCACAACCCGTTATTGTTTTTGGACCGCATGTGAAACAGGAACTGTCGCCTGATGAACTGGTCCTTGCGTCCAGGCTTTTAACATCTCAATACATCACATTCGTGGCAAGGACAATGTGGTTGCTAATGCCCTCTCACGACTTTAGACATGTTTTTTGTTTTCTCTTTTTGATCATCTGTATGGGTTGATGAGAGATGGTTTTGGTTGGCTGCATCATCCCATCCAGTATCTTTGGGTGGGGGTGTTACGTGCCAGGCACATTGTCCTTAATGTTTTGTTCTAGTAGAGATGGTTTGAGTGAGTTAATCAGTCTTTAATTGTTTTGGGCTATGGCCTTTTCTGTCCACCCATAATTAGGCTGGTTTTAGGGAGCTCTCTCTCTCTTGGGCTCACTCTGCTTTTTGGTACTATCTGAGACACACTGTTTTGAAATCTCTCCAGACTCTGTTTTTTTGCTCATCTCATGTTCCCACATTGTTGGACCTTTTTTTGTCTGCCCTTGTTTTCCCAGGGCACTTGTTTTTTTTTTCTTCTCTACCTTTTGTCCTGGAGCTGTGGCTTGCTGTCGGTGGCCCCAGCCACCTCAGGTAATTTAAAAAAAAACTTTTTGTAGATTTGTTGTAACTTAGGTCTGGTGGGACTAGTAGCCCTGTTTTTGCCTCTTCTTTTTTGTAGTGGGTTTTTTTCATAGTTTTTAGTCAGGTGCCCAGTGGCTTTGACGGTCCTGTATAGGGTTGGCCCGCTGTGGTACCTTTTTGTGCTGTTTGGCTGGCCCACCAGGTCTACCTCTAACCCCAAAAATACACCACACGCGTTCCAGCTCCGCCCCGCTCCGGTCCGACCTCCGCAGCAAATACGCACCCATTATAATCAATGAGATAAAGTACACTGGCTCCGCACGGCGGCGGTGAGCTGCGGAGAGCGGACGGCAGTCCGTCAAAATTAGAAATTTTTCTATTTCTGCCGGATGACGGAGCTGTGCCGGAGTCAACTTTTGAAGATTACGTCGCACCAACAGGAAAAGGAACGAGCACAACTTCCGTATTTACAAAATAAAATCACCACGGGCGGACTAATCCTAGCTCTATACGGATTTATTTGTACAAAAATGCTGTCAAACTATCATTTATGACTATTCTATGACTAAACTATTATATTTATGACTATGACTACACCTAATAACGCAATACAAGAAATAAATAAATAAAAAAGTATTTTATTCTGAAATGTAAACATCACTTCCTGTTGCTCAAACCATGTCCTGTCGCTTATTTACGAGAGAAGATCAAGGCAGCCTTTACTGTTGTTCTCCTTCTTCCACCGAATGAATTGTTTTGTTCTGACTTCATTATTTATCACTTGATTTATCGCGCAATCTCGCAATTCCCGCGCATGCGTCTTGGAGCGGCGCATCCATGCGGACCTGAGCTGAGCGGAGGCAGTGGACTTTGGACTCGCTCAGCTGCGACCTGCGGAGCGGAGCGGACACGGACCGCGTGTAGTGTATTTTTGGGGTAAGTTGTACTTTGGATTCTTTTTGGGGTTTTTTGGTGGACACGTGAATTGGGGGTTCTTAATAATCTATTTTTTTCCAGGAAACAGCAGCTTCAATAAACTGAAAGTTTGAACCCTGATTTTTGTCTCGTGTCATCTTTAATATGTTGTGCCCTTGGTGGACATAACATTCTACCTTTGTTGAAGGGAGGAGACCTATATATACTGAACAACTATCGACCAATCTCTAAACGCTGTCTTCTTGTTTAAGAAAAATTGATAAACACTCAGACAAGAAGTAATTGGATTCTATAAACATCGTATCTTACCAGTAATCTGGTTTCAGGAAATAACATAGCACAATGGCTGCTTCGCTGAAGGTTTTTAATGATGTTGTTGAAGCACTGGATGCTAAGGACTATTTTGCTGCTGTAACCCTCAGCATTGTTTCTCTTCACTAGTATGACCACGTGCAAGTAAAACCAGGTCACGGACACAGGACTGCTCCTCAGTATTCTTTATTGCAGGGATCTGGTATAATAAACAGCACACAATATTCCATCAGTATGTGTGCAACAGTTACTTGCATGGAGCTCCACCAGCTTCCAGTATTGTTTATTGTTTATTGTTTATTAAATTTGTTCATTTTTTTTACAAAAGAAACAATACAAGACAATCCCATAAATGATAATGTACAAAATATAAAAAAATGAAAGGTAGCAGAAAGAAGAATAAATCTTATTATATCTGCCCCTTTTTTCCAACAATCAGATTAAACAATAATAATCTTCAACCAACAGTACAAAATGACTAACTCTTTCTAATTTTCTAACTAATACAATACACATTACGCTATTTCATTTTTTTAACACATTTGTTTTGATCATTTTCTTAAATGTAAACATTGACTTGGCATTTTTAACTACATTCTCCAAGCCATTCCATAATCTAATTCCCTGGATTGAGGTAGAACGTCCCTTCAAACTAGTTCTGAATTGTGGTTTTACAAACATCTCTGTCCCCTTAAGATTATAACAACTTTGTCTTTTAACAAAATGCATTTGGATATTTAAAGGTAATGCATTATTTTGAGCCCTATACATAACTGATAAAATATTATAGTCTACCAAATCATGGAACTTCAATAACTTCAGTTGATAAAATAATGTACTTGATGGATGACGGTAATGTTTTCTAGTGATAATTCTTACAGCTCTTTTCTGTAATACAAAAATAGGCTTTGTGATTGTTTTACACGCTTTCCCCCAAACATCAATACAATAGATTAAGTGTGGAACAATGATTGTGTTATACAACAAATACAGAGCTTTATCATTCAATAGGTCTCTGACTTTGTACAGTACTGCAATCGATTTAGCTATTTTTATTCTTACAGAATTTATGTGTTGTTTCCATGTCAGTTTGTCATCAATGATAACACCCAAAAACTTCACCTCACGCACTCTACAAATCTCAACATCCTCAATTTTGAGTGGAACATCAACAGTTTTCTTTTTATTACTATTTTTATTACAGTATCACTTTTCTTTTCTTTTTTATGTGTGAACACATAGTTTTTTTTCTTCATCAATATATTCATGCAACAATTTTATATTTTGGAGCAAAACATCCCACATAGCAGTGGACTCTGTGGTGGATCTGCCTTCTTACCAGTTAAGATCTGCCCTGCATATAAGCTGTTTGCGCCTCAGGAGCAGATCCACCCCGGAACCAGGCTCAGCCAACACTGACTGACCCCCTACCATGTCAGAACAACGGACCCGGCAGGGGTCCATGCGCCAAGCCTAATTTGGATACGCCCTCCAAGCCAATATGTTCATCTACGTGCACTTTTTAAACCAGTCTTCAGTTATGGCATCATTCGGAGTTAGATGCAGCTACAGAGACGTCTCCTTCAGTGGATCGTTAACTTCTTGCACTGTAAGTAAACTGTTCAAACTGTTATGTGCTTGTTTGTGCAAATGAAAGTGGGAATTCTGGTTGCTTAGCAAAAGGTCGCTTCAGAGAAATTAAAATTTTAACACTACGATTTGCACTCACTACCAACTGTTTTCTTCTGTTCTTTAAAATGTTTACTAGTGTCGTATTTTGGGCGTTTGTTGGTTTTATGCTTTATTTTAAGTGTTTTCTTTGAGCCACGGGACCCGATGGTGCTGTTGCCAACTGCTAACACAAAGCTAAGAATCAGACGAGACACCCTTGTTTTAAAGTCCAGGGGTCACCAACGCGGTGCCCGCAGGCAACTAGTTGCCCGCAGGACATATTCTAAAAATAGCATTCATAAAGGAGCACCACATAAAAATTATCATTAATTGTATTTTTAAATTTAAGAAATAACGTTGGCATTGATGTATATTTGAAATTAAAATAATTAATAAAACTTTAAAACAAAATAGTTTTATGTGTACAGTTTAGCAATCTTGTCTGGGGTCAAAGTTCCGAATCAGACCACTCCCCATTTCTGCAGGGTCGAAGCTACAAGCTAGTTTTACCTCCCAGAGGGGAAAATGGCAGAAAAACTTAAGAAAACATATTTGTACAGGACTGGGAGGAAAAGGTATTTCACTGTGTTGAAAGACAAGTGTGTCTGTGTCTCATTAGTGGCTGTGGCAACAGCAAAACACAACGTGGAGCGACACTTCACCAGCTAACACGCTAGCTTCAGTGCTAACTGGCCCACTGGTGTCTCACAACAGACAGAAGAATGTCAGCACAGCTTTGAGCAGGCAGATGTTTCTCATGAGGCATTTTCAGGTGTGGAGCTCTTGAAAGAAGCAACGTTGAAATATGTGAAAAATAATTTATTTAAAAAGAGGGACCAGACAAAGTGCAGCCCAAACACCCCTAATGATGAGTAACAGTAATGGAATCAATGTTCCCTCGCCCGGACGCGGGTCACCGGGGCCCCACTCTGGAGCCAGGCCCGGAAATGGGGCACGTTGGCGAGCGCCTGGTGGCCGGGCTTTTACCCATGGAGCTCGGCCGGGCACAGCCCGAAGAGGAGACGTGGGTCCCCCTTCCCATGGGCTCACCACCTATGGGAGGGGCCAAAGGGGTCGGGTGCAATGTGGGATGGGTGGTGGCCGAGGGCGGGGACCCTGGCGGTCTGATCCTCGGCTACAGAAGCTGGCCATTGGGACATGGAATGTCACCTCTCTGGTGGGGAAGGAGCCTGAGCTAGTGTGTGAGGTTGAGAGGTTCCGGCTAGAAATAGTCGGACTCACCTCAACGCATGGCTCTGGCTCTGGAACCAGTTTCCTTGAGAGGGGTTGGACACTCTTCCACTCTGGAGTTGCCCCTGGTGAGAGGCGCCGAGCAGGAGTGGGCATACTTGTTGCCCCCCATCTTGGTGCCTGTACGTTGGGGTTCACCCCGGTGAACGAGAGGGTAGCCTCCCTTCGCCTACATGTGGGGGGACGGGCTCTGACTGTTGTTTGTGCCTATGCGCCAAACGGCAGCGCAGATTACCCACCCTTTTTGGAGTCCTTGGAGGGGGTATTGGAGAGTGCGCCTCCTGGGGACTCCCTTGTTCTACTGGGGGACTTCAACGCTCACGTGGGCAATGACAGTGAGACCTGGAGGGGTGTGGTTGGGAGGAACGGCCCCCCTGATCTGAACCCAAGTGGTGTTCTGTTATTGGACTTCTGTGCTCGTCATGGATTGTCCATAACGAACACCATGTTCAGGCATAAGGGTGTACATATGTGCTCTTGGCACCAGGACACCCTAGGTCGCAGTTCGATGATCGACTTTGTTGTCGTCTCATCTGATCTGCGGCCGCATGTCCTGGACACTCGGGTGAAGAGAGGGGCGGAGCTGTCAACTGACCACTACCTGGTGGTGAGTTGGCTCCGATGGTGGGGGAGGATGCCGGTCAGACCTGGCAGACCCAAACGTATTGTGAGGGTCTGCTGGGAACGTCTGGCAGAGTCTCCCGTAAGACGGAGCTTTAACTCCCACCTCCGGGAGAGCTTTGAACACGTTCCGAGGGAGGCGGGGGACATTGAGTCCGAGTGGGCCATGTTCCGCGCCTCTATTGTCGAGGCAGCTTATCAGAGTTGTGGCCGCAAGGTTGTTGGTGCCTGTCGTGGTGGCAACCCTCGAACCCGGTGGTGGACACCGGCGGTGAGGGATGCTGTCAAGCTGAAGAAGGAGTCCTATTGGGCCTTTTTGGCCTGTGGGACCCCGGAAGCAGCAGATAGGTACCGACAGTCCAAGCGGCATGCGGCTCGGGTGGTTGCTGAGGCAAAAACTCGGGCGTGGGAGGAGTTCGGAGAGGCCATGGAGAATGACTTCCGTACGGCTTCGAGGCGATTCTGGTCCACCATCCGGCGTCTCAGGGGGGGAAAGCGGTACGCGACCAACACCATTTATGGTGGGGATGGCGTGCTGTTGACCTCAACTCGGGATGTTGTGAGTCGGTGGGCGGAGTACTTCGAAGACCTCCTCAATCCTACTGGCACGTCTTCCACTGAGGAAGCGGAGCCTGGGGACTTTGGGTCGGGCTCTCCAATCTCTGGTGCTGAGGTCACCGAGGTGGTTAAAAAGCTCCGCGGTGGCAGGGCTCCGGGGGTGGATGAGATTCGCCCTGAGTTCCTTAGGGCTCTGGATGTTGTGGGGTTGTGTTGGCTTACGCGACTCTGCAATATCGCGTGGACATCGGGGGCAGTTCCCTTGGATTGGCAGACTGGGGTGGTGGTTCCCCTATTCAAAAAGGGGGACCGTAGGGTGTGTTCCAACTATAGGGGGATCACACTCTTAAGCCTCCCTGGTAAGGTCTATTCAGGGGTTCTGGAGAGGAGGGTCCGTCGGATAGTCGAACCTCGGATTCAGGAGGAGCAGTGTGGTTTTCGTGCTGGTCGTGGAACACTGGACCAGCTCTACACCCTCAGCAGGGTCCTGGAGGGTACGTGGGAGTTTGCCCAACCAGTTTACATGTGCTTTGTGGACTTGGAGAAGGCATTCGACCGCGTCCCTCGGGGGGTTCTGTGGGGGGTACTCCGGGAGTATGGGGTACCAGACCCATTGATATGGGCTGTTAGGTCCCTGTACGACCGGTGTCAGAGCTTGGTCCGCATTGCCGGCAGTAAGTCAGGCTCGTTTCCAGTGAGAGTTGGACTCCGCCAAGGTTGCCCTTTGTCACCGATTCTGTTCATAACTTTTATGGACAGAATTTCTAGGCGCAGCCAAGGTGTTGAGAGGATCCGTTTTGGTGGCCTTAGAATCGCTTCTCTGTTTTTTGCAGATGATGTGGTCCTATTGGCTTCATCAGGTCGTGATCTACAGCTTTCGCTGGAGCGGTTTGCAGCCGAGTGTGATGCGGCCGGGATGAGGATCAGTTCCTCCAAATCCGAGGCCATGGTCTTGAGCCGGAAAAGGGTAGCATGCCCTCTCCGGGTCGGGGAGGAGGTCCTGCCCCAAGTGGAGGAGTTTAAGTATCTCGGGGTCTTGTTCACGAATGAGGGAAAACTGGAGCGTGAGATCGATAGGCGGATAGGTGCAGCATCCGCAGTGAAGCGGGCGCTGTACCGGTCTGTCGTGGTGAAGAGAGAGCTGAGTCGAAAGGCAAAGCTCTCAATTTACCAATCGATCTACGTTCCCACCCTCATCTATGGTCATGAGCTTTGGGTTGTGACCGAAAGAACGAGATCTCGGATACAAGCGGCTGAAATGAGTTTTCTCCGCAGGGTGTCTGGACTCTCCCTTAGAGATAGGGTGAGAAGCTCAGTCATCCGGGAGGGACTCGGAGTAGAGCCGCTGCTTCTCCACATCGAGAGGAGCCAGTTGAGGTGGCTCGGGCATCTGGTTAGGATGCCTCCTGGACGCCTCCCTGGTGAGGTGTTCCGGGCATGTCCCACCGGGAGGAGACCCAGAGGAAGACCCAGGACACGCTGGAGGGACTATGTTTCTCGGCTGGCCTGGGAACACCTTGGGATTCCCCCAGAGGAGCTGCTCCATGTGGCTGGGGAGAGGGAAGTCTGGGCCTCCCTACTTAGGTTGCTACCCCCGCGACCCGACCCCGGATAAGCGGACGAAAATGAATGGATGGATGGATAAAATATGCTTTGATTAGTTAAAAGGGTTTTACTGTATATGTACAGTACAGTACAGGTAGTCCCCGATTTACGAGCGCTCTGATCTGCGAGGTTCCAGACTTACGAGCTGCGAATTTTTGGAAAAAACGAAAAAAATACTGAGTTTTCATGTGTTTTTTCACCACAGTTAGTTAGCTAAGCATATGGACACACGTTTCCGATCATTTTTATGCACTCATAAGCAGTTTTTGGATGAAAATAGAGTGTTTGTAGTCGCGCTAGCGAAAACCGTTCCAATTTACGAGCGAAATTCCGGATTTACGAGAGAAATGGCGGCCGTTCCAAATTACGAGATTTCCGGTTTACGAGCGCCTCGTTGTAACGGATCTCGCTCGTAAATCGGGGACTACCTGTACTTTGTTGCAGCTGTGGTTGTTTTAAAATGCTTTATAATTAAAGTATTATTATTATTAATAAAAATGCTGCAGATCTGAGGATCAATACTAATGTCACATGATTCATTTAAAAATGTCACTTTGTTTATTACGTGTGCATTATTGATATTTTCTTTCTACAAGAGTTGAGTTATTCTGAAATGTTACAAATGTGTTCATTCCTACAAAACAGTTAATAAAATATTTATAAAATACAATGAATTTCAAATGTTACAGATTGAGTTTAACATGAAAGAAATAGTGTTTTATGTTTATATCAGTTAATAAATCATCCGTTATGCCCCCTTGTTTAGAACTGGAGCCAATCTCAGCTGCTTTTGTGTGAAGGCAGGGGACACCCAGGACAGGCCTCCAGTCCATCACAGAGACAGACAAAGAGACAAACAACTATCCACACTCCCAGTCACAGCTAGAAACAATTTACATTTGGACAGAAGAGCCAAAAATGAATCAAACTGGGGACTCAAGTTCTCGGTTGAGAGTTCTAATCACTAATTATCAATTATAATTGATCATATTTACCAAGCTAAATCCTGACTGATAAATATTGTGTAGTCTTTAATAATACAGACCAGATCAGATGTGATCAGGCAGTCATGTATTCACATGTGTGTAAATGTAGTATTATTAGTACTATAATTAAAGGTGAGTCGTGCAAATTTGTTTGTATCAAACAAGTAGCCCTTCGTGTCTCTCAGTCCCACTGAAGTAGCTCTCAGTCTCAAAAAAGTTGGTGACCCTTATTTTAAACAGTGTTTCTGTTTCTTGACTTTGTTCTAGTGCTTCCTTGCTTGTTCTTGTTTTGTGATTTATACTTTGATGTGTTTTGAACTACATGAATCACTGTTGCGTGGTTCTGCCAGGTTCTTCAGGTGTGTGCTAAGCTAAGCTAATCAGATTGGTTCGGATCGACTCGGATTGAATTCACATTAAGCTGAACTCAGGAGAGTGGCTTTAAATGGTGTTTTATTAATTTGTTTTTTTTTCTGCCACTTGTTGGTTTTTAGTTGTATTTTATTTCAGGGTCAGAGAGACTTTATTGCCATTTGCACCGCATGTGGTACATGTG
>JBBPBX010087532.1:0-14680 GCA_038048925.1 Garcialebias charrua
ATGGAAAGACAGAACTAAACAAAGGTGCTGATGGATATTAAGATGTTTATTCATGCTTTCATAAGAACTCTTGTTTTTTTATTCTTGGGAAAATAATTTACAGGCAAAGAGATTAAATAACATGATGATCATGTTGTTCAACAACTTGATGATAGCAGCCTTGTTCAAATACTTGATGATCGCAGCCTTGTTCAACATACCGCATTCATCTATGACAAAGTTATGGCATCTTGTTGCACTGCCTGTATGTACATTTTAGTTCTGTCATAGGGAAATAGTTAAAAATAAATAAAATTATTGATGTTGTATTGTAAAAAACAAATACACTATACAGTATATATATATATATATATATATATATATATATATATATATATATATATATATATATATATATATATATATATATATATATATATATATATATATATATATATATATATATATATATATATATATATATATATATATATATATATATATATATATTATATATATATATATATATATATATATATATATATATATATATATATATATATATATATATATATATATATATATATATATATATATATATATATATATATAGATAGATAGATAGACATATATACATATAGATATATATATTTATTTATTAGAGCCATATATAAATGGCTTTAAGAAGGAAGTTTTGAGTGATAAATTCATCATCTGAGTGGTGCTTTCTTTAAAATATTACTTCCTAAAATAATAAATCTGGAGTTGGCCAACTACTTCCATTTACCAGTTTTTATTCTTCAGACTGTCTGGAGGCTGCTCCAGAATTAATGGAAGTACAGTTCCCAAAAGCTTTTCACTGAAGACCCTGTTTGATTAATAATTTTGAGTAAAAATTGTCATGCTCTGTCACAGTTAGAGGTGGATGATGATGATGATTTTTGGCGAAGTATGGGAATTCAGCTCCTTGGTGCACAGCACTTGTAAGAATAAATGTTTGAATATGTATTTTTTTAAAGTCAGTGACTGACACAGTGTGACTCACACAAACCCAAATAGAGGGGGACGGAGTACCGATGTGAGAGTGACTAATGCAGGCAGGGAGTTTGACCCGGTCTGTTTTACAAAGATAGACTGAGAGAAAAGTGCACTCATGCTGTGAGGGGGTCCTGAAGAGCAACACAGAGGGTCTGCACATCCTAACAAGTGTCATAACCTCAAAGTCAAGTGGTCCTTGTGAATAAAATTCAGTTATTCTGTGATTTGTTTTCTTTAATTCTTCTGAACAGACTGACCACAATGGATTACATTCTGCCTATTTTCCAAAGTCAACAGTCTTTCACCTAATTGGTGTGGATGAATTTGTAAAGTGACTGGAAAGGATTTCTTTAACTTTTGTTTTATTTTTAAATAACTGTAAAGTAGTCCCTCGCTACTTCGCAGGTTGTTTATCGCAGACTCTCTGTGTCGTGGTTTTTCAAAATAAGAATGGACATGACACACAACTGGCTGATTGATGGATGAGCCGCACGATCAGCATAGAATTTATATTGAAAATAAATTGTTTTAAATTATTTAGCACCTGCTGCATTTTTGCACAGCCCACAGCTGCAGAAAAAGCTTCCTCCTGCCTTTGTGCAGCCCATACTGCACGGTAAACTTCCTGCTGCAGATGATCAGCTGTTTCTCTGTGCAGAGCCGGGAATTGTATGGGCGGGGGGTGGTGTAGGTGTGTCTGAAGTCCATGACCATCTTCGTCTTCTTCAAATGGATACGAAGGTTATTCTCCTTGCAACAGCCCTCCAGGTGTTCCACCTCCTACCTGTAGCCGAACTCATTGTTGCATGCATCCCACCACCACTGTATCATCTGCAAACTTTACAATGTGACAGCCTGGATGGGTAGGTGCACAGTCATACGTGAGCAGAGTGAACAGGAGGGGGCTCAGCACACAGCCCTGAAAGAGCTCAAAATTATCTATATTACCTGTAGCTCAATCAGGGAGTGCAGTGACATCTCCGTCAGTAAAACCTGGCGTGGGTCCATTTTGGGCGCTTAGGTTTGTTTACGTTCAGCACGGAAGTAGAACGGAAGTAGAACTTCTTCTTTTGTGGTTCATTAAGGAAAGTTTACCACACTGTGCATAAAAGCCCGCTGCAAACGCTTGCCATTATCAGATTGTAAATACATTTGAATTATTTAATCTTAATATATTTCAATCCGATCAAAGAATTTTGCACATGTAAACATAGTTATTGTTTGTGGGTGCCTTTCTATATGGTCTTCTTTTCATGAAGCTACTATGGAGCTGTTAGAAATACAAATCTGGCTCCAAAGGGGTTTGTGTGGAAGAGGCAGCAAAGTCAACAAACTGTGTAAAACTTAGAGACCACACATCATTGAAATGTAGGTGTGTTGCCTAAACTGCTCTAGCTCATTTTAAAGTGGATGGGTCTAAAATGTGACACACTTCAGTTAAGGGGTTTGAAAAGACATGGACTGTTGACCTGTGATATGCTGTCATTTTCCAGTCCTTTCCATCAGTCGTTCCAACCTGTTTTCTCTGTTGTGGGCCATTACAAGCAGCCATAAAACATCAGGTTGCATCCACAGGCGGTAGGAGCCATAAAACACGCACTCACCATGACAAAAATGTGGCTGTAATGAGCGTAAAGTACACAGAGTGGTACAGCGTTCAATGCTAACGGGCCAAAGACGAATCAAAAAGCTTCAGTTAGAAACACAAACTACTGTATAGATGACCGATATGATCAAATGTGTGCAACTGCGGACTGCATGCAATAAATCTATCTAATGGTCATTAATATTTCATCGATGGGCATTTAGTCAGTACTATTCTGGTATATTTGTCACTGAATATTGGAAAATAAATGACAAAGAATTCCCAACTTGATCTTTAATGAGCAAAATAACAACAAAAAATTACATGTAATGGGGGAAAAAAGCCTTTCCCGATTGTGAATAGCCATGACCTTAAACAAGTTAAACAAGTTAATTAATTTATGTATTTTTGGTCATTATGCTATTTAAGTTTAATTTATTGTTTTTTAAACTACAATAATTGTGATATAGTCAGAGTGACTTTGGTCAGTAGGTTTTCCTCTAACGTCATTATTTTAATATCAACTGGATATGTTATTTGTTACAAGGCATCTCTCTAACATAGCTGTTTCCAAACGTAATGTTCAAATAATTAAAATGTTCATATTTTATGTTGAATTGTGCATTTCCTCTGTGTTTTAGGCATTGTCTGTATCTCAGGTATACTTGTCAAATTGCACGTTGTTCCACTTGAGATGCATTGAATCTTAATTGTAACCGTAAAGTACACATGATCACATTTTAACCATCTGCTTCTATTTCACTGAAAATGTACTTCCTTTGAAAAGCCCCCTCAGTGCAAACAGTACAGTCACAAACCTGCAGCACCCTTAAAGTTTTAGTATTCAGGCAGAGGAAATCCATCATGGAGAAGTAGAAGAAAGTACAGGTAGTCCCCGATTTACGAGCGCTCTGATCTGCGAGGTTCCAGACTTACGAGCTGCGAATTTTTGGAAAAAACGAAAAAAATACTGAGTTTTCATGTGTTTTTTCACCACAGTTAGTTAGCTAAGCATATGGACACACGTTTCCGATCATTTTTATGCACTCATAAGCAGTTTTTGGATGAAAATAGAGTGTTTGTAGTCGCGCTAGCGAAAACCGTTCCAATTTACGAGCGAAATTCCGGATTTACGAGAGAAATGGCGGCCGTTCCGAAATACGAGATTTCCGGTTTACGAGCGCCTCGTTGTAACGGATCTCGCTCGTAAATCGGGGACTACCTGTAAAGAGTGAGTCAACGAGCATTAAAAGATGGTCATGTAGGAATAGATGGACAGTACTGAAGAAAAGAAATCTGCAGTAACAAAATACTCAAATGATAAAAAAATATATATATAATTTTGAGATTTCATAAAATGTCATTTCTGGTGTACCTGAGGAGATACAAGCCTCTTTTATGTACCTCATGGACCTTATTTATGGTTTTTGTTTAAAACAGGTCTTTCTTGAAAACAAGTATCGTATTTTCCAGTGTATAGGTCACACCTTTTTATGTTTTTTTCAAGGCCTGCGACCTATACTCTGGTTACTATACTATACCTATACCTATACCTATACTCTGGATACTCCTATACTCCTATACTCCTATACGACCTATACTTTGGTGCCAGCTGATTTGTATTGGATCGTTTTATTTATGATCTGCAATGTTTTTATGTTTTTCGTGTTGTACCTCATTGTCTGTGTTGCCTGTTGCGTGTTTGTTTGTCCAGCACTTTGTGTGGACTTGTTCCTGTTTAAAGTGCTTTATAAATAAAATGGTATGGTATACTCAGGTGTGACCTATATATGGCTTGTTATCACTTTCGGTGAAACAAATTTTTAAATCCAGCTCATTTCACAATTACGTTCATTTATTAAGGAAAAGTTCAGCTCAGACATATATTTGCTATAATTTTTATCAAACAAATAATTGTTTTTAAGTGTTAATCTTCTTAAAAGCCTTGCTGTGCGCTCCTGTGGCAGACATTTGCAGCAGAGCTAAACGTAGGTGCGACCTATACACCAGTGCTGACCTATC
This sequence comes from Garcialebias charrua, assembly GCA_038048925.1. Classification (NCBI taxonomy): domain Eukaryota; kingdom Metazoa; phylum Chordata; class Actinopteri; order Cyprinodontiformes; family Rivulidae; genus Garcialebias; species Garcialebias charrua. The sequence continues at coordinate 4,625 of JBBPBX010087532.1, forward strand.
TAGGGATTTTTCCAATCTATTGGTGATAATTGGACAATGCGACCTATACACAGGTGCGACCTATACACCAGAAAATACTGTACTTGTGACTCGATGAGACTATGTGTATAAAAAAAGGCTGAATGAATCATTTTGTGCTCTTAAAACACAAATATTTCACTGTTTTACTGACATTTCTGCAACTGCCTCACTTTATTCTGATTATGTTGCCAAAAAATTTTGTGTGCAGAAACAGTTAATAATGGGAGAAAACTTAATGGTGTTAAAAAACAAAAAAGTTTTGGAAGAATCATTAGTCAAGCTAAACATGTTTCTTATCAATATGTTGTTACTGTGACTGTTTTCATCACTTAGTGATGCAGTGTGGGTGTTTCAGAGTTTTTATTGGAATGTGTGAAGGGAGAAAAACAATCAGAATTTAAAATATATACTGTATAGCATTTTTAAAATATATACCTGTAGTTGTGTAAAAAAAAAAAAGTGCTGAGAAAGCATTAAAGATGCTGTTTAAAAAAATAAACTAGATTAAATTTATTATAAATAATTGCAGTGATGCTTTACCTTTTTAGAGTAAAACTGATTGGCAGACTTCCGGTTATGGCGGCCGCTTGAGCAGACGCATGTAACTTCGCACCGCAGCTACTGCCTCAATATGTCAAGATAACAGCTGTTCACTGCGATAAATGCAAAAAAAAGGAGACAGTCTGAGGAAGAATGCCTAACCGTACTAAAACGAACAAAGGGAAAAGCGACACGACTAAACAAACCACGCTGTTTGACCACAACCTTCGTAGTGAAGCCCGGAAAGCTAGCAGAAACATGGCGGAACAAGGAGGAGAAAGCGACCCAGAAAGCAGTAAGTTTGACCAAATCCTATCTGCAATAACAAGCCTACGAACTGAATTCTCTTCTAAACTCGATGGAGTGTTGGAAACGCTAAAAAACATGAAGCAGGAGATGAAAGACTACAACGAGCGGGTTTCACAAACAGAAGGCCGCATCTCCCTTGCAGAGAATGAAGTGGCTAAGCTACGAGCTAACGTTAGCACCTTACAGGCTAACAACAAATCGATGGAAAATAAATTAATGGATTTGGAATCAAGAGCTCGCTCAAATAACTTACGGCTCGTGGGTCTTCCGGAGGGCGCTGAGGGCTCTGACCTCTGTGCTTTTTTGGAGCGGTGGATTCCTGAATCGGTGGGGAGCAACGCGGACGCGGCGCAGGCCTCGGAGGGCCTGCAGGCCAAGGTGAGCCTGGAGTCCGCCTACAGACTGGGCCGGAGGACGGACGGCGCTGTTCGACCCAGAACCCTGATGATGAGGTTTGTGAATCTTCGTGAGAAGCAAGGGGTCATGAGAGCAGCACGAACGAAGAAGGATATATATTATAAAGAACAACAGGTCCGCTTTTACCCAGATTTGGCTCCGGGGCTTCACCAACTCCGGAAAAAGCTTGACCCAATTCGAGAACAACTACGTAAACTGGGCATTCGTAATGGAATAATTCATCCTGCAACACTATTGGTGACATTTAAAAATAAAACATTGAAATTTAAATCCTTTGAGGACGCAAGCAAGTTTATAAAAGAAATTGAGGAAGACTCAAAACATGCAAAGCCTTGAGGAAGGGAAAAGAAGAAAGAAAGAAAAAAGGACACGGATGGTATGTAAAAAGATAAGAGAAAAAATAATAAAAATAATAATAATAATGATAATAATCTGGAATGTAAAGTTTTGACATTGACTGGTATACTGGACTTATAGTTTAGTTCTACAGTAAATATGTAAATACGTCTTATCTGTTTATCTCTTTACTGGGCAATGCAGTGAATATATTTGGTTAATTATATAAATATATAAGGGTCTTTGAATAAATAGAAGCTTAAAGTAGAGCATAGGGAATATAAGTTAGTTAATTGAATAGGCTCTAAACATGAGGGAACAGAGGTTAGAATTATAAATTATTATTTTATTTCAGGTTCTTTTTTTTTTTTTTTTTTATATATGCAAATATGTGGACATACAGGTGTATATACGCTAATATTTTTTTTATTTTTTTTTATTTTTTTTTTTTACTATTTTCAATTCTAGGCAGTATCGGGGGAAGTTGTTGCAGACAAGCAAAGAGTGGTGGTACTGATCCTCACTAGGTGTGGATTGGTTTCTAGCTATATCGGGAGACGCAATGGAAGCGGGAGGGATCCTCTCAACTCTGGGAGGGAGGGTTGGTGTGGGGAGGGATGTTTATGTTTTGTATTTAGTGGAGTTGTACGTGATGGATGTGCGACTTAACATCGTTTTTTTTGTTGTTGTTGTGTCTCAAACAATGCAAATTTGTTTAATGGACTAATTTTATTACAGTATGTCTCAAACAGTAAAGTTTAATTTTATTTCATGGAACTGCAGAGGTCTTCAACGTCTTCAAAAAGTTAAACAAGTTATGAACAGATTAAAAGAAATGGATTCAAAAATTGTGTTCCTCCAAGAAACACATCTTCTTGATGAGGACTTGTTAAAGGTAAAAAGGAGGTGGAAGGGCAGCATTTATACGGCACCATACACTTCTCAGTCTAGAGGGGTAATGACTTTAGTTCATGAATCGGTACCATTGCAAATTAAAAACATAATTAAAGATAAAAGAGGAAGATACCTAATACTTCAAGGCTATTTAATGTCAGAAATGCTAATTTTAACTAACATATATGGTCCAAATGTGGATGATAATAAATTTTATAACGATATACTCCTCACACTAACATCACTTAAAGGGTTACACATAATGGGCGGAGATTTTAATTGTACATTGAATCCAAACTTGGACAGGTCAACAGGAACGGATCAATCGCATATTAACTGTAGAACAGCAATAAAAACTATGATGAGGGAGCTAGAGTTACGTGATGAATGGAGAGAGAGAAACTTAGTTAACAAAGCATACTCATGCTATTCAAGTACTTTCAAAACCTACTCTAGAATAGACTATTACTTAAAGCTGCAGTATGTAGCTTTTTTTATGAACATATTTCTTCACTCTGTCACTACCTCCTGACAGACTGATGTTAGCCAGGTAATCTCTGAAAAAAAATTAAAAAAAATATTGTCCCCTTGCTTCTCCAGGTGGTAAATAAGCATTTCTAAAAAGAAAAGGTGACCCGCCATTTTCCAGCCAATAAAAACAGAGTTTGTAACCAGCCAATAAAAACAGAGCTTGAATTTGAATCAGCCAATAAAAACAGAGCTTGAATTTGAAATTCAACAGACCACAAGGGGGCAGAGCCACATATGGCTCTGAGGGGGAGGGATCAGAATGCTTTGCCTGTTGAAAATATTTCTAACTGCTGCAGTTCTACAGAAACTGCATACTGAACCTTTAATTTCTACAGAGTTACAGTATAAAATCACAGAATGTTCCTATGAAAATATAGCTATTTCAGATCATGCACCGTGCAGGTTAGTTTATAAAGATGATAAACTAAAGAGGGATCCTCCAAGATGGCAATTTCAACACAAATGGCTACGAGATGAAAATTTTGTGAAATACTTAAGGAAACAAGTAGAAGAATTTTTTCAGATTAATACTATTGAAACATCAGCGTGTATAAGATGGGAAGCTTTTAAGGCCTTTCTTAGAGGGCATATTATTAGCTATACAGGTTCCAAGACAAAACAAACTGAGAAAACCAGAATACAGATGGAAAATAAAATAAAAACAATACAAGAGAAAATAAACAAAAAACAAGATCCACAACTGGAAAAGGAATTATTAATTTTAAGAGCAGAATACAATAAACACTCAGCATCAAGAGCCGCATCAAGTTTACTACGACTTAAACAAACATTCTATGAACAGGGAGATAAAACAGGAAAACTATTAGCTTGGCAAATAAAACAGTTAGAATTTAGGCAACCAATTACATCTATGAAAATTTCTTTAAACATATCTAGTAGTGGAGCTAAAAGTTTATCTGTAAAAAAAATTGTATAAATCTATTGGGAGGCCATCAGGTCCTCCCCTTTTTCCTGATTTCACATTGTTGATAGCTTGTCCCAACTCTTCCTCTGTTATTTCTAAATTCAGGGTTTCCCTATCTCCTTCTGAAAACTTAGGTATATTTAAATTTGTTAAGAATTGATCTATTTTTCCTAATGTTATTTTTTCTTGTGCTTTATACAAATCCTCAGAAAGAAACGCCACCATCCAGGCCACACGCACTTTCCTCGCCAATCTGTAGAATAAAAAAAGGAAATAAATAATTTAAACAAAAGACAAAGACAAAAGTGCACAAGCTACAAATAAAATACAGGTAAAGAACTCCATAAGAACAACGATAAAATCCAAGAACTGTCACAGCAGCACTCCAGCAGGTGCTGCGTAAAAGCCTCCACTCCCTCTTCTGTCTCGTGCCGTGGGTGTGTCCACACCGCTCCAAATGTTTGTAGGACAAGCAGTGTCTCTGAGGTTATTTCAAAACCTGGCAAAGCAGCAGTGGCGATTGTGGAAATAAATCTACAATCCATAAAAAATAGTTTAGAGCAAATTGATTAACATAAGGCTCGTGATTGTTTCCACATACCAATCAGGCTCTCTCCTCACTTCCGCACAAACGGGAACGCTCACAGCAACACGCTGGCAGGAGGAGTCACTTCACTCGCCATCAACGAGATTGTAAATACGCTGACAATTATCTGCTGATATAAAAATAAATAAACTACACAATTGGAGCTACGGTAGATGCGCAGGAAGCGAACCTCACCTGTACTCAGCATGCAGCAAATGTGACACGGAGTGTGACGCGTCCGTAAACAGGCATCTTTGAATTGCTGAAAAGACATATCAAAGACCCCTACGCAACCTACGCTCTTTTATAGTGAGCGCCCCTAATGTTATTGGCTGAGCAAGCAATTATCCTGGCAGCAGGTGGAGTCTTCACCTGCTTCCTGCCACATTCTACCCCCCCCCTTTTTGTGTCGTCGTCCCGACGACTCAGCTCCAAGGTCTAAAAAAAGCAAAAATAGAACTGGCTGTTGGATCAGCAAAGCCTACAGCCTGGGGAGCTTCATTTGCTGATCTGGGAAGGTGATTAATATTAGAATGCTGACCTGCAGTCGACCTTGCTGACCGACGTAAAACTGGTTCACTTGGGACCAGAGAACTGGGTGAACGGTCCAAAGGCTCCAATCCCTCCTGAGTGGAAATGCCAGATAGACCCTGCAACTGGGGTTGTGAGTCACCCAACCTAACCACTACTCCAGTTGGAGCTGGAGGATCTTCGTTCCTCAAAACAAACAAATCCTCCTTACCCAATAGCTCATCCTCAGATCGGCAATGATCACTGAGCGATGCACTGGGAACCCTAGCGCCCTCTGAAGGCTCCTCCTCTACCACTGCCTTCAACAAAATGCGATTAACATTTCTAGTTTTAGTGAGGTCACTTACTGGTGCGATGGTATACACTGAACCTCCTTCAGCGGGTTCCCTTAGGACTTTGTACTTCTCTAGGCAATATAGGTCATGGATCTTATGACGCCCTCGTGGGGTCAAATCCCGTAACCACACCAGCTGACCAACACTCAGGGGCACGTTGTGGACTCGCTGGTCATGGTTGTTCTTTCGGCGCTCTGCGGCAACCTTCAACCTCCCACGAGCACCCTCAAAAGCTACCTGCAGGCGGGCCTGATGCTCCTGGATCCAATCATGAACGCTGCCAGCCACAGGCTCCTGAACTCTTCCTAAAAGGAAGTCAACCGGCAGACGAGGTTCCTGCCCAAACATTAAAAAAAATGGTGATTCCCCAGTTGCCTGATGTGGCGTAGTGTTATACGCATACAACACATGTGGTAAACATGTACTCCAATCCCTTTTCCGAGAAGGTGGCAATGTTCGTAGTAGGCCATGAAGGGTTCGATTAAACCGTTCACACTGACCATTACCGGATGGATGGTATGGTGTGGTGCGTGACTTTTCAATGCCGTACAACTTGCACAACTGTTGGATGAGTGAACCTTCAAAGCTACGACCCTGATCCGAATGTATTCGGACAGGTATCCCGAACTTTAAAAACCACTCCTTCACCAAGACCTGTGCTACGGTTGACGCACGCTGGTCCCTGGTAGGAAAAGCAAGTGTGTACTTGCTAAACACATCTGTCATAACCAGTACATTCTCCAATCCATTATGACTAGGTTCCAACAAAGTGAAATCAATGGCTAGAATCTCATTAGGCTGCGAAGCCAACAAATGTCCCATGAATGCACGGGCCTGTGGCTGTGATTGTTTTGCTACCTGGCATCTCTCACAGGTCTGGCACCATTGCTCCACATCTGTAGCCATGCCTGGCCAGTAGCAGCGTTGGCGCAGGAGCTCTAATGTTCGCTCTACACCTTGATGACCATGCTCCTGGTGAACTTTTTTCAAAGTTTCCTCCTTTAAAGAGGTTGGCAACACCAATTGAAGGATTGCCTCACCACCAGCAGGTTTGAACACCTGCCGGTACAAAATGTCATTCTCTTCGACCAACCTATCCCACTGTCTGAGTAACACCAGAACTTGCTGGGATACCCGTTTACGCTCTTGTGCAGTGGGATGGCATTTCTGCTTCCAAAAAAACAAAAACTCTTGTATGGTTGGGTCAGTCTGCTGCAAAACACCAATTTCGGTGATGGTATGGTTAGGCAAGGCCATAACAGCCACTTGAGTAACCTCCCTTTGCTGCCCCTGCAAACCTCTCTCAAGGGTTCAGGAAGAACTGTACCAGGAACCATCATTTCCAAGTCTTGTACACCAACGGGATGCTACCTTGACAATGCATCAGCATTCCCATTGGCTCTGCCAGAACGATATTTGATTTCAAAATCAAATAATGCAAACTGGGCAGCCCAACGCTGCTCTGTTGCTCCCAGGTTGGCTGAAGCCAAATGACTTAATGGATTGTTGTCGGTAAAGACAACACACTTATGACCCAAGAGGTAATCTCGAAACTTTTCGGTCATGGCCCACTTCAGCGCCAAAAACTCCAATTTCATGGAGCTATAATTCAGCATGTTGCGCTCTGTAGGCCTTAAGCCACGGCTTGCATAAGCAATTGGCCTCACTTTACCTTCCTGCTCTTGGGAGAGTACAGCCCCCAACCCACCGTAACTTGCGTCCACCTCCAAGATAAAAGGAAGTGAAAAATCTGCATAACCCAACACTGGTGCAGTTGTCAACCTGGTTTTCAGTTCTTCAAAACTGTTTTGGCACTCTTCTGTCCAGCCCTGAATGACAGTCTGCTCTGGTTGTCTCTTTCACCTGGTGCCCCCTAGCTCTACAACCAACCTATGAAGAGGAGCAGCTAATTTTGCAAAGCCCTCCACAAAACGGCGGTAATAGCTAGCAAACCCAAGAAAGGATCTTAGCTCAGAAACTGTAGTGGGGGGTAACCAGTTAGCTACAACCTCTGTTTTACTCGGATCGGTTGCAACACCCTTAGCAGAAATTACATGCCCCAAATATTTCACCTCAGGCCTGAAAAAGGCACATTTTGTTAGCTTTACTTTAAGTCCTTCACCTTGAAGTCGGCTCAAAACTACTTCCAACCTCTCCAGATGTTGTTGGACAGTGGAGGAAAACACGACAATGTCATCAAGGTACAACAAGAGACTTTTGCACTGCTGGTCACCAAATAGCAAAGGTGGGCGAATGAACGCTAGGGAGCGCTAAAGCGCTATTCCGCTTACAGTGGACCTAAACTTTTTGTCAGCGTTTTTGTGAATTGACTAACTTTTATAATTCATAAGCGGATTTGTGCTATTTTTATTTAAAATGCAGTACCGCTAATAACTAATTATCTATCAGTAAAAACCAATAAACTTATTTACAAGCTCTATGCTGCTTGTTTTACCTTTTTCCCCACCGTAAACAGCAGAGAGGAGGAAGGGTTGGAGGGGGGAGGGAGGGTTGGAGGGGGGAGGGAGCAGAGGGGGGGATCTACCATGTAGGTAAATGCCTGGGGATCCCATCAGCATGAGGCCCCGGCCCCGCCGCGCCCCGGCCAGTCACCTAATTCCTAACATTGATCCTGCTTGTTAATCTACATTTAACATAAAAATAATTATAGTTACGATGAAAACAATCATTAAATAAGCAATTTAAAAAACGGTTGATTTCATTATCCCCCTACTAAAAATGGACTATTCCATCTCGACAGCTTCCGGGTTAGAGGTGAACTCAGGGGCTAATTCCGTGGCTAGCTGTTTGTGCTGGGTACTTGGACAAATCCTTAGAAAACCCAGCTGTTTCAAGCCAAATTAACGCGGCTGGAGGATTCTATTTTGTGTTCTGTGTACACCACGCGACGGTGAGTCGTTATTTTCATGTATTTTTATTACTTTTCATTAAATCTGTTGAGTACCTATAGACGCTAACTGTGTCTGCCGGTTGGTTGTGGGTTACTAATGGAAATCCTTAGAAAACCCAGCTGTTTCAAGCCAAATTAACGTGGCCGGAGGATTCTATTTTGTGTTCTGTGTACACCACGCGACGGTGAGTCGTTATTGTCATGTATTTTAATTACTTTTCATTAAATCTGTTGAGTACCTATAGACGCTAACTGTTTCTGCCGGTTGGTTGTGGGTTACTAATGGAAATCCTTAGAAAACCCAGCTGTTTCAAGCCAAATTAACGTGGCCGGAGGATTTTATTGTGCGTTTTGTGTCGACCATTCGACGGCGAGTCGTTAGTTTTATGTATTTGGGTTACTTTCATGTATAAATGCCGTGGCGACACACCCGTGTATTTGAGATTTAAACGTGGTTTTAGGGATTAAAAGATCATTCTATTTTTTGTTAATTTCGTGGCCGAATAGAATATATGTACGTAAAGTATTAAATAAATCCTTTGATTTTTGTAATTTCATCCTTTTAGGATCATTTTTGTTACTTTTCAGTTGGCAGTGTAGTGCAAATATTGATAACGCTGCCGGCTATATATAAATATATATATATATATATATATATATATATATATATATATATATATATATATATATATATATATATATATAATATAGAAATATATAAATAGCGGATTAGATTAGCTTCCCCTAATTTTCATAAGACATTTGTGCTTTTGAAATTGTGGACCTAAAAAAATTAATAAGCGTTTTAGAAATTGTGGAACTAATTTTTTAATTAGCGGTGCCCAGCTGTGCCAAATAGTCGCTGCATCAACCTTTGAAAGGTGCTGGGTGCATTACAGAGACCAAAAGGCATGCGATTCCATTCGAAAAGACCAAATGGGGTACAAAATGCAGTTTTAGGCCGGTCTACTTCTGTTACGGGCACTTGGTTATACCCGCTCACCAAATCCAAAGTTGAGAACCAACGTGCACCACCTAATGCATCCAGGGATTCCTCTATACGAGGGAGGGGAAAGGCATCTTTTCTAGTCTTAGCATTGAGATGCCTGTAGTCAACGCACATACGCAAAGTCCCATCCTTTTTTTTTACTAGCACAATGGGACTAGCATATGGGCTGCTGCTTTCCTTGATTACTTGTGTATCAAGCAATTTATGGATGTGTTCTTTAGCAGCCTCATACTCAGAGGGAGGTATGCGCCTGTAACGTTGTTTGACAGGTGTTTCATCCAAGAGGGGATATCGTGGGTAACCAAATTGGTACATCCCAAATCTCCATCATGTACAGAAAAGACTGAGCTATACCTTTCAAGTAAAGCTCTTACTTCACCTTGCTCCTCAGCTGACAAGCCAGTCATATCTAATGCTTTTATCTGCTCCTGGACTGAATGAGCTGAACTTTGCTCTCCCATTGAAACCATACCTGATGGTACTGCTTGACCTGCAGGCAAGCTGACCACATGAACAGCACTTAACGTACCAATGCAGGTACGAGGGTGTAACACCACCTCTGTATTACCCACATTCACAATGGGGATGTAAGCAGTCCCCCTTGTGACCTGGATCAAAGAAGGTGAAATAAGGAGTCCAGCTGGAAAGCCTAAGTCCAAAGATTTAAACAAAACAGCTTTACCCGAGTAGCTCTCGGAACATGTGGCTGGC
>JBBPBX010087533.1:0-14680 GCA_038048925.1 Garcialebias charrua
ATCTCGTTTTCATCACATGTACCACATGCGGTGCAAATGACAATAAAGACTCTCTGACTCTCTGACTCTGACTAAAAGAAACACATTCAGCACACTTTCAGGGTGTTTTTCAGTCAGGTTGTTTACTATTTTTTCATAGTTGTTTTACGTACCCTAAATTCAAATCTGGGAATGGCATTAGACTGGACTTAACCATATTCCAGGAGCAAGCATAAAAAATATAAAATTTGCTAATTGTTGTGTTCAAAGATCAGGCTAACCTCTGTTAGCAACACAAACCAGTAACAATATATTTATTTGGGTTCTGTGCAAAAACTGTAACATGTACAGTAATCTGTTAGCAAAAAAAAATAAATAATAATAATAATTTAAAAAACCTCATGAGCCACTGGACAAATTTTAATGATGCGTCCAAAAATTAATTTTTACAACTGATGGAACTTTTGGAGTCAACTCAATTCAAGATGGCTGCCACAGTTAATAGACACAAGCATCCACGAAAAATAATTTCTGGTATAAGTAATATTAAAATTTTACTGATATTGAGCTTAAACTTTTCAGGGTGGTCACAGGTGCCCATGTCCAACAGTCACTGTGCAAGAAGCGGGGGGACACCCTGGACAGGTCTCCAGTCCATCAGAGAGACACAGACAAATGAGACAAACAAACTCCTTCACTCACTCTTAAGGGACAATTAAAGGGCCCGACATAGTCCAGCCAAAGCCAAACAGTCGATTTGCGGTCACATGGTTGCAGTATGTTTGTTTTCGCACCTTTCATAGTCCATGGGACACAGGTGTTGAGCTCCTGCAGGGGAAACCCCTCCTGCTGCAGTATAGGTCACCACACAGGACTCTTCCCACAACAGTCTCCACTCAGTCCCTGCATCTGCCATTTGGCCACAAAGCGCCATGCAGCGACGGACTCCTCCATACACAACATCTGCAAGATCTCTATCCAGGAGTTTTGGGCCATTTGACTTTCAGTGTGTTTGTCTAGTCGTGCAGCTGAATGTCCAACTGCATTTCTGCATTGACGAACATGCCCACAAACTTCTGACCACTCAATCCTTGGTGCATACACCTGTGAGAAAAGGTTCAGCCAAGGCCTTGTGTCGAGAAGGGGCAGGCGAAGCTGCTCTGCGAACAAAATGACACAATTGTCGTCACAAAACTGCGACAATGAGAGCCGATTTCAGTCGTTTGAATGGAGCGTCAGGTCTTTTAGAGTTGCCAATTAACGTAGCATGCAAGGCCAAGAAGGCTCACCAGCGCCTCTACTTTCTCCGCAAGCTGAAAAGAGCTGGAGCTTCAACCCCCATTATGTGCATCTTCTACAGGGGTGCCATAGAAAGTGTCCTGACCAGCTGCATCACGGTGTGGTTTGGTGCATGTACTGCATCCTGCCGCAAGAGCCTCCAGCGCATCGTGAGAGCAGCTGAGAAGATTGTCGGCACCTCCTTCCCCTCACTGCAGGACTTACACAGCAACCGCCTCACTCGGAAAGCCCTCTGCATGGCAGGTGATCCCACACACCCACTACACAGCTGCTTCAGCCTGCTGCCATCAGGGAGGAGACTGAGGAGTCTCCAGGCTCGAACCAGCAGACTGAGTGACAGCTCTGTTCATCAGGCAGTCAGGATGCTAAACACTCTGCCTGCTCTGCCTCCCCTCCCTTTTGTACTGCCTTAACACAAAAAACTTTCACACATTACCACATAACACAAAGATTTTAACACTGGACTCTGTGTCATCAAAACGGGTTATTCACTCAACACACGGCCATGTGCTCATTCAATATGCACTACTTCTCATATTTGCACTACTGTTTGTATTACATTACTGTCTATAGTCATACTACTGTTTACATCTACATTTACACTACTGCTAATACAGTATATATATTCTTTTTACTAGCCTTATTGCATATGCCACTTTACCTCTATCAACTACCTCATACATATACTGTGTACATAAACTTTATATGCTGCTTTGTCACTTTATTACAAATGTCAATGTCAGAACCTTCATTTTATTTTATAGATATACTTTTTATACTTTTATACTACTATGCTAAAACTCAGGACAGTACAGGTGGTCCCCGACTTACGAGCGTGTTCCGTTACTATGACTATCTCGTAAGACGAAAATTCGTATGTCGGAACACGAAACACGTGTCGCTCGTAAGTCCGGATTTTCAGTCGTAAGTCGGAAAATTTTTGCTAGCGCTACTACGAACACTCGTTTTTCAACACAAACGTACATACTAGTTCATAAACATGCTCAGAAACTTGTTTACAAACAGTTAGCTAACACACTTTCATCTATAAACACATACCAGTGCTGTATTTTCTGTATGTTCTGTACAACTTTACTGTTCGTTAGTCAGCTCGTAAGTCCGGAACCTCGTATGTCGATGTGCTCGTAAGTCGGAGACCACCTGTATTACACTTTTTTATTATTACACTTTCTTTATTCATTTTATGCTTATGTTTATTAAATGTTTTAATGTTTAAATGGTTGTTGTTGCACCGGGGGTCTGAGAGAAATGAAATATCAATCCTGTGTATGTCCTGTACGTATCGCAGTTTTGACAATAAAGTTGACTTTGACTTTGAAACTGGAGAAAAACCCCACGTGCACAACAACAACATATAAACGCAACACAGAAAGACCCCAGACCAATCCCTTCTTGCTGTGAGGTGACAGCTCTAACAAGCACACTGCCAAAAGAGATTTAAAATGTTTTGTGAAAACATGTTTGTTTAAAGCAGCTGAACATTAAACATCCTGTCATGGGACACACACCTCTGAGTGTGTGTTCTTCCTGAATGACATCATCTCATATCACATCCCTACTGTTTACTCTTCCAGTCAGATGACTGATGTAACTGGCTGGCTTTACTAGCTGCTTGCTCCCAGCTGTTACTCTAACACACTGACGCCTCTAACAACAGAGGCATGGTACATCAAATATGTTTCGACAACGTCTTATTGTAGCGAATCAGCTGACAAAAAACACTGACTGAACAAGGGGTTATAATTCCATTTTCAGTGCACATCAATGTGGGCATGAACAACTCTAAACTGATTTTAAAACTCAAAAATATATTATTAGTTTTAAATAACATCATCAGAAATGCAGAAGAACGTTGAAGTGCAGCAATCAGATGGTTTAAGGCCCGCACAAAACAGAAACAACAAAGATGCACCTTCTGCACTGACAGCCAATGTTTGGAATGCAACGGGAAAAAAAAATACAAAACTAACATTATATGCAAGTTATGTAAATGTTTGCACTCGGAGAAGGAAAATAACTTGTTGCTAAAGGTACTATCTCACTGGGCTGTGACTGATGTTGACTTTTTTTCACCACTGGATAACAGTATAAGATTATTTGAACCGAAGGATGGAGAGTGAGGGAGCGAGCAGCGTCTCTTTAAGAAAAATGAGAGGGAGGCCCTTTGATGTGACATGGGCTGTCTCTCCTTCCTTTTTTTTTTCAGTTCTAAAAATGGCGGATGCTCTGTGTGGTTTTAGCTCTTTAGCGTAGCATTTGTCACACAAAGCTTTAAATAAACAAATCAGTAAAAAAGTTCTCAGCTTCTTTTTGCGGAGAAAACCTTTTTACACAAAGGCACGAGTTTCAACCGTGAATTTCGGAGCTTCGACAAGATGGAGGTTTCACTGTGCATTCTTCTGTTATGGAGAGGGCCAGGGATGGAAGATCATATCTCAAAACTAAAGGATTTTCCTAAACTCATTTTTCCAAACTCATTCATCTTAAAATATAAGTAACATAATACAGTACATGTTTTTTATTATTTAAAAAGAGAGGAGTATGGAGTTGATTAAAGCATAATTAGATTGAAATATAAGCTTCTATTTTGGGTTCGTATATGTGAGCATCCAACTCTAGACAAGTCAGCCTCACCTGTCTTATTTTCTTTGATTTGTGATTATAGATGCATTCATGGTTTTTAAATCGCAGCGCAGCAATTTAATACTTAATGCTGATTAAGCATTCACACTGTTGTTTTTCTGATTCTTATTTTATCGTTTGGTTTCTGCAAACCAGTTACTGCATACTTTGTCCAGCACGTTCAGGACATGGGCCACATGACTGTTGGCTTTTGTAAAGTTTAGCATTTTCAAAATATGTTTGATTTACAAATATTTTACCAACAGAAATACACAGATCTGTCAATTTCTTTAAAAACTTGTCCTCTTTGAAATCTGCTTCACCTTGCTCTAGTTTTTTTCTTCCTTTGATTCTCATTGTTTCTGGTTTCTATTCTGCTACTTTTAACTTTAAATTCAATTCAAAATAATTTATTAATTCCAAAGGGAAATTAACTGTTGTTAATTGATCGGAAGGTTGGAGGTTCGAATCCCGATTTCCCACACCATGTGCCGTTGTGTCCCTGGGCAAGACACTTAACCCCAAGTTGCTCCCGGTAGGACTGGTTGTCTCCTTGCATGGCAGTCTGCCGCTACCGGTGTATGAATGGGTGGATGGCTGGTGCTGTAAAGCGCTTTGGGGCCCCTCATAGGGAGCTGGAAGGCGCTATATAAGTAAACTCCATTTACCATTTACATGTTAAATCAAAAAAAGGCGTTCAATACAGAACAACTGGACTTTATTTGTAACAGAAGACGTTTTGCTCATCATCCGTCTTCTGTTACAAATAAAGTCCAGTTGTTCTGTATTGAACGCCTTTTTTTGATTTATCATGTCCTGGACGACTGAGAATCTTCACCAGCATTTACATGTTGTTGTAACTCATCCTGGTTTCATTAGGAGTTATTATAGATGCTGATGGCTGTGGGCAGGAAGGATCTCTCGCAGCTCTCCGTCCCACAGCTCTATATCCTGCAGCTCTATATCCCGTAACTCTCCGTCTCACAGCTCTATATCCCAAAACTCTATATCCTGCAGCTCTATATCCTGCAGCTCTATATCTGTCAGCTCTATATCTGGCAGCTCTATATCCGGCAGCTCTATATCCGGCAGCTCTCCGTCATGCAGCTCTCCGTCCCGCAGCTCTATATTCCACGGCTCTCTGTCCCACAGCTGTATATCCCGCAGCTCTGTACCCCAGAGCTCTATATCCAGCAGCTCTCCGCCCCGCCGCTCTATATCCTGCAACTCTATATCCTATAGCTCTATATCCAACGGCTCGCTGTCACACAACTCTATATCCCGCAGCTCTATATCCCACAGCTCTATACCCCGCAGCTCTATATCCCACAGCTCTCCATCCTGTAGCTCTCCGTCCCGCAACTCTATATATGGGCAGCACGGTGGCACAACTGGTAGAGCTGCTGCCTCTCAGCGAGCAGGTCCCCGGTTCAAATCCCGGTCCGGGGGCCTTTCTGGGTGGAGTTTGCATGTTCTCTCCGTGCATGCGTGGGTTTTCTCCGGGTACTCCGGTTTCCTCCCACAGTCCAAAAAACATGCTTGTTAGGCTGATTGGTGACTCTAAATTGACCCTAGGTGTGAGTGTGAGAGTGGATGGTTGTTTGGTGTGAGTGAGACAGGTCCCTCTTGTAAATGAGTCCCCGTGACTCAACGAGGCTAGCCTGTATAAATAGGGGTTGAATGAATGAATATCCTGTAGCTCTATATCCCGCAGCTCTTTATCCTGCAACTCTATATCCCGCAGCTCTATCTCCCGCAGCTCTATCTCCCGCAGCTCTATATCCCATAGCTCTATATCCTGCAGCTCTATATCCCATAGCTCTATATCCCACAGCACTATATCCCGCAGCACTATATCCCGCAGCTGTCCATCCTGCAGCAGATTTGAAGAAACTGGCTGCAGATTTGTCCACCCGGACCCAGCGGGCCTCTCGGTCCTCCTGGGTAGCATGTCCACCTGAATGTTAAACAGAACTCCTCCCTGAGCGACGGCCACTCCTCCCAGCAGCTTGTCGAGCTCCTCGTCATTACAGACAGCCAACTGCAGGTGTCAGGGGATTATCCTGGTCGTCTTGTTGTCATGTTTCCTGCCAGCTCCAGGATCTCGGCAGTCAGTCACTCAAGAACCTCCGCCAGGTAGACGGAGATGCATCCACGGTGCCTCCTTTACAACTCATTTGGGATTTGGGGCTTTATTTGAGGTAATATTTGAGTTTTGAGATGTTAATCAGCTGCTTCTGGTTGTAAAAACCATCTTGTTGTCATGGTTACGCTTCATAACAAATGTTCAAAGTAAAAAGGTTTCAGTAAACATCCTTCCAGCTGCACAGCATCCAATACCAGAGGAAGTAATCATAAAAAAGCCATTTACATCCAGATAAAAGAGGAATTAAAGTTTTCAAAAGCAATATGTCAGAATGAAAGTAACAGCTACTCCAACATGCAGCCACCTTGAGCTCAATTCTAGAACAAATAGAAAATGTCCCTATTTAAACTAGCCTTTTATCATTAGACTTAGCTTCTTTTAGCATTAATTTAACTTCTTGCTTCTTTTAGTTAACATTTTGGTACTTTTAGTTTATAGCTAACCCTTTGCCACTTAAAGCAAGATAGCCACATTTTGACATTTTAGCTTAGTTAGCCTTTTACTAGTCAGTCCTTGCTTTGGTAGCTGTTAGATTTTTGCAGCTTCTAACCACCATTTTGTGAGGTTTAGCTGTTAGCTCACATTTTGCTACTTTTAGCTTTTAGCTAGTGTTTAGCTTCTTTTAGTTTTTAACCACTGTTTGACTAGTTTAAGCTTTTAGCTCAGTTTCGGATTCTTTAATACATTTATGTACATTTTCAGCCCTCAGCAGTTTTTCTAAATTTATGTTGGGATTTTTTTATACAGATGTGTAATGATTTGAGTAAATTTGTTTTTCCAATTTAAAAAATGATAGAAAAACTTTTTAGCAGTTATTAATTAGAATGATTTATATTTCACTGAAACAAACATATAAATACATGTGGAAACGTTTTTATTAAGGAAAAAAAATCTAAATGGTCTTTAAGGGATCAGATCTTCTCTGAAGTTACTGGTTTCCTGCTCACCTTGACAATGCAGCCGTCAGATCTCCTCCTCCTCCTTCTTCTCCTCCTCCTGCTGCTGCCTCTTACTCTTCTTCCTCCTCCTCCTCCTCCTGCTGCCTCTTACTCTTCTTCCTCCTCCTCCTCCTCCTGCTGCCTCTTACTCTTCTTCCTCCTCCTCCTGCTGGACCTCCTTCTTCTCGCCGACACCTCCTCAGGGAGAAAAGCAGCCGCTCTCCTCCTTCTCGTCCTGTATCTCAGCACTCATCTTTCAGGTGACTCAGTCAAAGAATGACATCATCCCTGTCCACACACACAGCACTGTCACACACACACACACACACACACACACACACCTGTTTCCTCAACAAGCCCCGCCCCCTTTCCTCCACCTCCTGCTCCACTTCCTGGTTCTCTTAAAGGCCCACAGCCCTCAGAGACAACAGGTTAAAGGACAACACCCACCGTGACAGTAACAATTCACCATATTGGAGAATTACTGTAGTATTTTATGAATTTTATTTTCATTTTTGCATTTGGGCCAGGCGAGGGTTAAAAAAAAAAAAAAAAAACAACCCACTCCCGAAGGAATCCGGAAACCTGGCCGAAAAGTCCCGAAGGGTCATGCCTTTTGTTACATGATCTCCACCCAGAAGGCAGAAGGTAGGAGTGAGTTTCCATGGAGGTTTATGAGAGAGAGTGCGTTAAAACTTTATATTTCCTGGTGCATTTGTGTGTATGGACCAGCGCTCTGATTTTATTTATTATTTATTTTATAACACCGCTGCGGACCTGTTGCTTGATTCATTCTGCCCCTGAGGAGCGAGCCCGCGCGCGGTCTCTGGCTCCTCGTTCCGCTCCGCTGGTCACCTTTGAAGTTCCTCGTGCCGGTGTAATTTGCTCCCTCGAGTGTATGTATCTGCTCTTATCTCTCGTCAGCCTTGTTGCAGCAGCACGGGTCGTGAAGCATGCGCGCGGGCAGAGCAGTTGCGAGGCTGGGTGCCTTTCTCATCACGGGGCGAGAAATGCGGGGCGATGCGGAAATGAATGAATTTGTCGCGATCAAACGAATTAAACTAGTAGTGGATGCTCGCTCAGAATATGATGACATGAGTGAGCGACAGCAGGATTAATCAACAGGCAGCTTTATGGAATATTTAAAAATGCTTCCTTGTTCTTTTCCTCGCTCGCCTGTAACTCCAAGGCGTCACTTTGGTGACGTGAATGCCCAAGTGAATGCCCATATATGGAGAGGAGCAGATTTTCCCGGAGCTGCATGCTAAAATCTGCTATAAATCATGAAATAACACATTTAGTGTTATTTCTCCACAATATAAGTAAACGCTCCTGTATTATTTTTAAATAAACTAATAAATATTAATGGCGATGCAATTTGAAAACATGGTGGGTGTAAACAATAGAAATACATCGAAGCTCTTTCATTTTGTCACATTTAAATTCTGCTTTAACAAAGTTACTCCGTTTCTGTTTTCCTACTTTATGTTTACTGTTGTGTTACTTTTTAGTTTGTAACTAGCCTTTTCACTGGTGGCATGGTGGGTCAGCTGTTGCCTCTCAGTGAGAAGGTCAGGTTCAAATCCCAACCAGGGGTACTCCGGTTTCCTCCCACAGACCAAACACATGCATGTTAGACTGATTGGTAACTCTGGATTGTCCCCAGGTGTGAGAGTGAATGATTGTTTGTCTGTGTCCCTGTCAGTGGTGGAGAAAGTACTCAAACACTGTACTTAAGTAAAAGTACAAAAAAACAGACAAAAATGTACTCAAGTAGAAGTAGGACATTAATGTTTTTACTTAAGTAAAAGTAAATAAGTACTGGCTTTTAAAAATACTTAAAGTATTAAAGTAAAAGTACTTGCTGAATACTAACACAATGGCCTACAATATCATTAAGTGTGCGTACTGTATGTATATTTTCTGTAATACATTAAAATGTTGTTCCAGTTTAAAGAACAATGCTGCAGATGTTGCATGTTTTGTGTGACACCGTTCACACTTGGACTTGTGATTCTGTGCATCAGAATTTCAGGGATGACATGCAGAGTTAAATGTTATTAAGCAAAATAAGAAAGAGGAATGGTTATACCTTTGAAATTTTTTATTTAACACAAAACAAAACCAATGTGTCATTTTAACTGCAGTAAAAACATTGAAGTAAAAGTTGTCTGATGAAAAAAGGAACATTAGACCTAACAAAGGAATAGACACTGATCACTTCAACTCCAGTTTGTCATCAACTCTAGTTGCTGGTGAAGATTCTCAGTCATCCAGGATTTCATCAACTCTAGTTAAAATACTGTCTAGTCAACCTTGTAATGGGTCAATAGTGAACAATATTTTAACTTCCTGACACCATTTTCAAAACTTGGACCTGAGTGTCGACACATTTGGAGACATCTCTTGTCTCCTAACATCCCATGAACTGACACATTTTAATATTGCAGCAAGAATTTCTTGTTCAAGTTCTTTTGGGAGAGAGAATCTGTCCTGCTGTACTGAATAGACTTTCAATAATCTTTCAATAGTTTTTTAATAAGGCCATACCATGGGTGGTGCATATCTTCTGGCTGACTCTCCACTGTGGAATCCATTGGGGGTGTGTTGGTGATGCTGTGGGTGGCCCCAGCTCAGTGATGTATATACTAGTACATACATTATTTGCCCAAATTCTAGAAGGTGGGTCTAATGTTACCTGTCCACTTTGCAGTGATTCAGTGGCCCAACTCCCCTCTCACCTTTGGTTACGTTCAAACTAACGAACAAATCAAAAAATCGCAAGATGAAAGTTACTTGTAACTCAACACATTATAGAAATGTAGTGTAGTAGAAAGTACAAATACTTCATGTAAAATGTAGTGGAGTAAAAATAAAAAGTACCCACATGTAATTCAATTTAAAGTACAGATACATGAAAAATGTACTTAAGTACAGTAAAAAAGTATTTGTACTTAGTTACATCCCACCACCTGTGATGGACTACAGACCTGTCCAGGGTGTCCCCCACCTCTTGCACAGTGATCCATCATGTGACCTTTGATAAAGAATGGGTGTCTTTTGCTGTTAAATTTCAGCTAATGTCTTACTTTTGTTTTTTAGCTGATCTTTTGCTACTTTTCGCTTCTAGTTAGACTTTTGCAGCTTTTAGTTGGATATAGCTACATTTAACTTAAGCTAGACTTTTTAAACTTTTAACTTTCAGCTGGCCTGTTGCTACTTTTAGCTAGAATTTTTAAACTTTTTTATACTATTCTGCTACTTTTAGCATTTACCGGTAGCTACTTTTTACTACGTCTAGTTTTATTTGGTATAATGTTACTTTGCTACTTTTGGCTTTTAGTTCACATTTGACTCCCTTTAGCTTTTAGTGAGTATTCTGTCTTTTTTTTATTATTGTTATTTTTAGCTCAGTCAGGTACAGCGTCTTCTGCAAACAAATGGTTGTGGATGTGATGTTCTGCAACATCGTTGTGGTGACCCAGCAGAACATACATCTACAGGATTGTGCAAATATTCCCAAGGACCCCACCCATAGTAATCCTACTACAGTAGTCAGATCTGATCAGACCTGCACAAAGTGTAACTGTACTTTCTGTTGTTTTTCCACATTTATTGTCTCACCTGAGTTTGTATAGAATTAATTAAAAGAGAGCCACTTTTTATTAAACATTACAGCATTTTAATGTCCTTTGTAATCTCAAATATGCAAAGGTTAAAAGGTTATATTGATCTAAGTTTTTTTAATCATTATTTACATTGTGTTGTGTGAGAACATTTTGAGAGGGTCTGACAACCTTTAAAATGTATTTAAAAAATATGAAAAAGAAAAAAAAAATCACTTGGACTAAAAGGAACATTGATCCATGGATCTGCAAATCCAATCTGGAACACAATTTAACATAAATTTAAAACAATAAAATGATTGATTGATTTTTTTCTCTTGTAATGATGGATTTATTAGTAGTTTGTGCTTATTTCTATAGTTTATACGAAGTCAACCTTTAGAAAAAAAAAAGTAAGACAACACTTTTGATGTTTTTTTTTTTTTATACTACAACCTGATCAAGGCAGAAGACCAATTTCGTCTGTCAAGTATGGGAAACATACACAGATGACAAATGTGACAAATTAATTAATTAATTAAGTAGTTTTTTTAATCAGCCTGTGTTGTGTGAACAAACTGCTTTTGAGACCCTCTGCTGGTGGAAAGAAGTAAATGCAAAAGGACTGTAGGTACTCCAAGCACTTTACAACACAATACCACACACACACACACACACACGCACACATCCACACATTCACATTTATAAAACCCTTCTAAATCTCTACAAAGCTAAAAGATAAAGGTTGAATGAAAGAAACACTGACTGTTTTGGAAAATGTTAGAGAGTACAGGTAATCACTGGGTTCACATCTGAAACTGATTACCTTTTGGACTCAACCCAATACAAGATGGCTGCCACCATCAACTGACTTTAGAACTGGCTAGAACTCAGCCAGCATTGCAAATTTTGAGATAACATTTGGTGTAGCTGAGCACTGTCCCAAACACTTTAACATTGAACGTTCAAACATTGGCCCTCATGCACGAAAATGTTCTTATTCTTATCCTAACTTTCTCCTACTTTTGTTCTTAAGAAGCGTTCGTAAGAACATGCCACGTCAGATCCAACAAAGTCTTCTATCCACAGGAAAAGCGTGTAAACGGGCTGCTTAAAGTTGATGAATCTCACCTGTTCTAAACAGCTGCGCGTGCACGCGTGAGCTTATTTACATGATTCCCACCCCTCAAAACGCCATATAAGGCTACGTTTCCTGCCTCAGAGGCAGAACGTGTACGTTCATAAAATGACAGCGAAAAGTAAAAAAGAAGAACTCTACCGGTGCGGAGGATGAAGTTCTGTGGTCTCTGAGGACAAGAAAAGAAAATCTGTCCTTATTAGCAGCGTCACTCATGGAAGTAAATGACCAGCTAAAACCAAAGAAAGTTTGTTTATAATAAATGTGGACCTCGAAACATGCATGCGTACTGGTGGCTTACTGGTTAAAGCATTGCACTGTTAGCTGTTCCTAACCTTTTTTCTACACCTCGTGGGATCGAGTCCCACAAGGTATGATTCTTTTTTTTTCCTTCTTACTTTAGATTATTTATTCATTCCAAATTAAAAAGGCTTTATGCTTTATTTCTTGTTGTATTGTAAATAGTTTTCTTGTGTTTTTTAAATCTGGAATGAATTAAAAAAAAAAAAAAAACGTTGTCCTCCCACGGGAGGCGATCCCATGACCTTCGGAACTGCGACGCAGTGCTCTACTGACTGAGCCACATCAGAGCTATGACAGCAGCTGGAGGAAGTCTGTGTAAAGTCTGGCTTACCGAAGTCTGCGATACCGCGGCAAATTAAACTTAAATTAATTCATGGTTTAAGTTGATTTCAGTTTGAGATCTTCATATTAATATTGTAGTGTTAGAAAACGGCATTGATAACAAATTGATTTTCATTTAAATACTTTAATCCGTTAGTCATTATTACATTTAAAATTATAATTCGACTTCAAACAGAACCTATTGTCAAAAACAATTGTGGTGCGTGACTTTTTTAAACTCTAAACATTTCCTAAATAACGAAATATGAAGTTATTTGTGGAGTAATGCTGTCTGGATGACAGCAGACGGACCGCTCGTAAAATATACGACAGGTCCGGACCACACGTAGATTTTGTTCGTATCTGAAAAAAATCGTAGGATACGTGAACATTGTTGAATGCCACATATGCTCCTAAATCACTCGTAAGCACAGTTTAAGCACAAATCTGTGCGTACGAACGGTTCATGAATGAGGGCCAATGTCCTCTGTCATCAACGTCCTCTGAACGTTTGCAGAAAACGTTCACTGAACGTCCAAATGAAACTCCATAAAACGTTCAGAGAACGTCCCCTGAACGTTCAGAAACTGTCCCCCGAACGTTCAGACAACGTCCCCTGAACGTTCAGAAACTGTCCCTTCAACGTTCAGACAACACAAACTTTTCAAGTTCCCAATCCACAGTTTTAAATTGAGATTTATTAGTGGAATCATGATGATATGTAGTTGTGCAAATAACTCTTGGCTATGAATTAATTCTACAGTACTAACATTAAAAATAACAGAGTCGAAAGTTATGATAAAAGAATCAGTTTATTACACATAAAGGCATCAGTATCATAATATAAAACAAATCCGTATATGAATAAAAAAATGCATAACTGGCATCAGTTGTAACAAAATAGGTACAAAAATAGGTACAAAAAGAATCTGTACATGCTATGCATATGAAAAATATAATGCATCTACTTCAAAACTGCGTTGAGGCAAACAAAGCTAGGAACCACATTTGACCATCCATTGTGCAGCAGGAAACATGGTCCTAGAAACCGTTGGATTAAGGTTTACAAATCACTCCTTACATTTTTCCTTTATCCTCTTTAACATAAATTAAAGGATTAACAGAACAGCATAACACATAAAATGGAAAAGTCCACCTTTGGTACCTTTAAAAAAACAAAAGCTTTAGAATTACATTGGAGGGAGCTTATCAACTGGTGGCAAAACAAAATGTACCAGTACACAAACAAATCTAAAAGTACACAGCTCACATAGCTTTGGTCTGTACTTAACATTAATTTTTTTTATTTTTTATTAACATGCCTTCATTTTTCTTTTGGATTTATAGCTGAACTAGCAACACTGGCAGTAACACGAGAAATATGAAAGCTATATAAAATTACAGTCCCACCACAAATATGTTTAAAAAGTGTGCTGGTCATAATATTTTAAATAAGTTGATTTATTTCAGTAATTCCATTCAAAAAGTGAAACTTTCATTAAACTGATTTCAAGTTTATTTCTTTTAATGCTGATAATTAAAACCAACAACTAATGACAACCCTAAATTTAGTACCTCAGAAAATTAGACTATTACTTGAGATTAATTTAAAAAAATGTTTATAAATGTTGGCCAACTGAGAACTATGAACATGAAATGTACAATATGTACATCTTTGAATACTTAGTTGGGGGTCCTTTTGCAAGGACCATGGTACCATGTTCATACTTTTCAGTTGGCCAACATCTATAAAAATCCTTTTTTTTATTTTTTATCTCAAGTAATGTAATTTTCTGTTACCGGTAATGAATTTAGGCTTTTCATTAGTTGTCAGTTATAATCATCAACATTAAGAATTTTTTTTTAAATATATCAGTCTGTGTGAATGAATATAATATACAAGTTTTACTTTTTGAATGGAATTACTGAAATAAATAAACTTTTTCATATTCTAATTTTATGACCAGCACCTGTATTTGCATCTCTCCCCCCAAAAAATGTGTTCCTCAGTTCTGTGTGAGCCCGTGTCCTCCACTTCTTTGTGGCACATTTTAAATGTCCTGTGTGACCCTCCACCTCCACTTCTTGTGGTGCATTAAATGTCCAGTGTCCACTTCTTTGTGGTGCATTAAATGTCCAGTGTGAAAGCCTCACCTCCACTTCTTTGTGGTGCATTAAATGTCCAGTGTCCACTTCTTTGTGGTGCATTAAATGTCCAGTGTCCACTTCTTTGTGGTGCATTAAATGTCCAGTGTCCACTTCTTTGTGGTGCATTAAATGTCCAGTGTGAAAGCCCCACCTCCACTTC
>JBBPBX010087534.1:0-14680 GCA_038048925.1 Garcialebias charrua
AATTGTGTGTGTTTGTGTGTGTGACTGTTTTGTGGTTTTAATGGACAGTGGTTTGTTAGGACAGCAATACGCTATAATCAGACACTCAGATAACAGCTCATTACTGTCCTGACAAAACACTGTCCTTAGAAACCACAAAACAGTCACACACACAAACACACACAATTTCAGTTGAACATGTTATATTTACATGCCTATTACACGTATATGTAAGTGCCTATTTACATGTATATGTAAGTGCCTATATACATGTATATGTAAGTGCATATATACATGAATATGTAAGTGCATATATACATGAATATGTAAGTGCATATATACATGTAAATGCAAATGCATATAAAAATGTAAATGCATATATGTATATATACATGAATATGCATATATGTACATATGCATATACATGTATATATATGCATATACATATACTGTACAGATAGACATATACATGTAAATATAACATGTTCTACTAAAATTGTGTGTGTTTGTGTGTGTGACTGTTTTGTGGTTTTAATGGACAGTGGTTTGTTAGGACAGCAATACGCTATAATCAGACACTCAGATAACAGCTCATTACTGTCCTGACAAAACACTGTCCTTAGAAACCACAAAACAGTCACACACACAAACACACACAATTTCAGTTGAACATGTTATATTTACATGCCTATTACACGTATATGTAAGTGCCTATTTACATGTATATGTAAGTGCCTATATACATGAATATGTAAGTGCATATATACATGAATATGTAAGTGCATATATACATGTAAATGCAAATGCATATAAAAATGTAAATGCATATATGTATATATACATGAATATGCATATATGTACATATGCATATACATGTATATATATGCATATACATATACTGTACAGATAGACATATACATGTAAATATAACATGTTCTACTAAAATTGTGTGTGTTTGTGTGTGTGACTGTTTTGTGGTTTTAATGGACAGTGGTTTGTTAGGACAGCAATACGCCTATACAGTAATCAGACAATCAGATAACAGCTCATTACTGTCCTGACAAAACACTGTCCTTAGAAACCACAAAACAGTCACACACACAAACACACACAATTTGAGTTGAACATGTTATATTTACATGCCTATTACATGTATATATAAGTGCATATATACATGTATATGTAAGTGCATATATACATGTATATGTAAGTGCATATATACATGTACTGTATATGCAAATGCATTTAAACATGTAAATGCATATATGTATATATACAAGAATATGCATATATGTACATATGCATAAACATATAGATGTATATATGCATAAACATATACATGTATATATATGCATATACATATAATGTACAGATAGACATATACATGTAAATATAACATGTTCAACTGAAGTTGTGTATGTTTGTGTGTGTGACTGTTTTGTGGTTTTTAAGGACAGTGTTTTGTCAGGACAGTAATGAGCTGTTATCTGATTGATTGTCTGATTGTTTATAGCGTATGACTGTCCAAACAAACAACTGTCCATAAAAACCACAATACACTCCTATACACACATAATTGAACATTAAGGTTGATGAAACCACACGTAGCAAGTAATTCTGTTTAGGAACACAAGAACTAAAATGTACCTTGGTATTCGTGTTTAAAGGAAGTTGATCGTGCTTCTGGCTACCTGCGATCTCCTGACTCTGGACGTGTTCACATGACATCTGTAACAGATCATTTATACTTATATTTAGAGGAAATTCTACATTTTGATGATAGCTGCTGTCACATGTAAACCAATAAACATTACATGATTGTTTGTTTTTGGCCAAAGTATCCATCTCACATAAAGGAAAGATGGATGGACAGAGTATTTACAAAACTCCTCTCATGATAGGTGGACTAAGATGAAATTAAAATTAGCTGAATGAAAGAAAACTATAAATTTAAAAACTGTGACTAATAATATTGAAGTCATACTTAACAATCCCTGCATTATTTATATAATTGATATCTATGTCATATACATACACACAAATATACATATATACATGTATATAAGCATATCATAAATGCATATTCATGTACTGTACAGTGTATATACATATATGCATATAAATGTATATATGCATATACATATACTGTACAGATAGACATATACATGTAAATATAACATGTTCTACTAAAATTGTGTGTGTTTGTGTGTGTGACTGTTTTGTGGTTTTAATGGACAGTGGTTTGTTAGGACAGCAATACGCTATAATCAGACAATCAGATAACAGCTCATTACTGTCCTGACAAAACACTGTCCTTAGAAACCACAAAACAGTCACACACACAAACACACACAATTTCAGTTGAACATGTTATATTTACATGCCTATTACACGTATATGTAAGTGCCTATTTACATGTATATGTAAGTGCCTATATACATGTATATGTAAGTGCATATATACATGAATATGTAAGTGCATATATACATGAATATGTAAGTGCATATATACATGTAAATGCAAATGCATATAAAAATGTAAATGCATATATGTATATATACATGAATATGCATATATGTACATATGCATATACATGTATATATATGCATATACATATACTGTACAGATAGACATATACATGTAAATATAACATGTTCTACTAAAATTGTGTGTGTTTGTGTGTGTGACTGTTTTGTGGTTTTAATGGACAGTGGTTTGTTAGGACAGCAATACGCTATAATCAGACACTCAGATAACAGCTCATTACTGTCCTGACAAAACACTGTCCTTAGAAACCACAAAACAGTCACACACACAAACACACACAATTTCAGTTGAACATGTTATATTTACATGCCTATTACACGTATATGTAAGTGCCTATTTACATGTATATGTAAGTGCCTATATACATGTATATGTAAGTGCATATATACATGAATATGTAAGTGCATATATACATGTAAATGCAAATGCATATAAAAATGTAAATGCATATATGTATATATACATGAATATGCATATATGTACATATGCATATACATGTATATATATGCATATACATATACTGTACAGATAGACATATACATGTAAATATAACATGTTCTACTAAAATTGTGTGTGTTTGTGTGTGTGACTGTTTTGTGGTTTTAATGGACAGTGGTTTGTTAGGACAGCAATACGCTATACAGTAATCAGACAATCAGATAACAGCTCATTACTGTCCTGACAAAACACTGTCCTTAGAAACCACAAAACAGTCACACACACAAACACACACAATTTGAGTTGAACATGTTATATTTACATGCCTATTACATGTATATATAAGTGCATATATACATGTATATGTAAGTGCATATATACATGTATATGTAAGTGCATATATACATGTACTGTATATGCAAATGCATTTAAACATGTAAATGCATATATGTATATATACAAGAATATGCATATATGTACATATGCATAAACATATAGATGTATATATGCATAAACATATACATGTATATATATGCATATACATATAATGTACAGATAGACATATACATGTAAATATAACATGTTCAACTGAAGTTGTGTATGTTTGTGTGTGTGACTGTTTTGTGGTTTTTAAGGACAGTGTTTTGTCAGGACAGTAATGAGCTGTTATCTGATTGATTGTCTGATTGTTTATAGCGTATGACTGTCCAAACAAACAACTGTCCATAAAAACCACAATACACTCCTATACACACATAATTGAACATTAAGGTTGATGAAACCACACGTAGCAAGTAATTCTGTTTAGGAACACAAGAACTAAAATGTACCTTGGTATTCGTGTTTAAAGGAAGTTGATCGTGCTTCTGGCTACCTGCGATCTCCTGACTCTGGACGTGTTCACATGACATCTGTAACAGATCAGTTATACTTATATTTAGAGGAAATTCTACATTTTGATGATAGCTGCTGTCACATGTAAACCAATAAACATTACATGATTGTTTGTTTTTGGCCAAAGTATCCATCTCACATAAAGGAAAGATGGATGGACAGAGTATTTACAAAACTCCTCTCATGATAGGTGGACTAAGATGAAATTAAAATTAGCTGAATGAAAGAAAACTATAAATTTAAAAACTGTGACTAATAATATTGAAGTCATACTTAACAATCCCTGCATTATTTATATAATTGATATCTATGTCATATACATACACACAAATATACATATATACATGTATATAAGCATATCATAAATGCATATTCATGTACTGTACAGTGTATATACATATATGCATATAAATGTATATATGCATATACATATAGTGTACAGATAGACATATACATGTAAATATTTTTCATTTTTTCAGAATCTGTTGGAATCCTGGCAAAAACCAATGCAGATTTGTTCCTGTCTTTGATTTTATACGTCTACCTTATAATGTTTTGCTAGTTTTTTGATACTTTGTTAAAAAAAAAAAAAAAAAAAATCTTTTGTTTTTTTCTCTCTTTTTGTTTTCTATTGTTTATTGTTTGTTTGTTTATTGTTTAATGAAATTCTATCACTGCTGTTCATTGTTCTTTAGTTTTAGCAGGTCGCTTTCGTAAATGAGCCCATGAGGTTCAAAAGATTTACCTGACTAAATAAAGGTTGAATGAAAAAAAAATATAACATGTTCTACTAAAATTGTGTGTGTTTGTGTGTGTGACTGTTTTGTGGTTTTAATGGACAGTGGTTTGTTAGGACAGCAATACGCTATAATCAGACACTCAGATAACAGCTCATTACTGTCCTGACAAAACACTGTCCTTAGAAACCACAAAACAGTCACACACACAAACACACACAATTTCAGTTGAACATGTTATATTTACATGCCTATTACACGTATATGTAAGTGCCTATTTACATGTATATGTAAGTGCCTATATACATGTATATGTAAGTGCATATATACATGAATATGTAAGTGCATATATACATGAATATGTAAGTGCATATATACATGTAAATGCAAATGCATATAAAAATGTAAATGCATATATGTATATATACATGAATATGCATATATGTACATATGCATATACATGTATATATATGCATATACATATACTGTACAGATAGACATATACATGTAAATATAACATGTTCTACTAAAATTGTGTGTTTGTGTGTGTGACTGTTTTGTGGTTTTAATGGACAGTGGTTTGTTAGGACAGCCATACGCTATAATCAGAAAATCAGATTATAGCTCATTACTGTCCTGACAAAACACAGTCCTTAAAAACCACAAAACAGTCACATACACAAACAATTTCAGTTGAACATGTTATATTTACATGCTTATTACATGTATATACACAATACACTCCCATACACACACAATTGAACATTAAGGTTGATGAAACCACACGTAGCAAGTAATTCTGTTTAGGAACATAAGAACTAAAATGTACCTTGATGTTCGTGTTTAAAGGAAGTTGATCGGTCTTCTGGCTACCTGCGATCTCATGATGATGGACGTGTTCACATGTCATCTGTAACAGATCATTTATACTTATTTTTAGAGGAAATTCTACATTTTGATGATAGTTGCTGTCCTATGCAAACTAAGACATTACATGATTGTTTGGTTTATCATATTTATGGCTATTCTGTAAATAGTAAAAATAGAAAAATGACATTCATTAAAGGAGTACTTTTTCAGTGTCAACTATCCTTCCTCGATGCACTTGCACATACCTTTATTTTGCTCTTACAGAATATTTTGTTAGCACCTGAAACCTCTGTTGGAGGTGGTGCCTCAAAATCTTGCCCATCAGAAGACATTCCATGTAATTTCTGTTGAGATTTTGATCACATAGTAGGAAAGAATTAAAAATATATTGTGGTGAAACACATGTTGTAAACCTGTATGATTAAAAAACTATTTTTAAGCATGATTACATTCAAAAAGTAAAATTTAAATCACCTTGCATTTCCATGGCCAGTCTGAGTCGCCATAATTATAGGTTATCTCATCTCCTTCATTGATGGTTTTAGTTGCAAACAAACATAGATGGGGCTTTTTGTTTACAATTATGTACTTCATCTTTGCATTTGGGTTTATATGGTCATCATTTACAAGCCTTCCAAACGACCCGTCCTCGTTTGCTGCATCAACACTACAAATGCATAATGCGTATAAAAAATTTAAAAAACAACTCTTGCCAGCACTATAAATTACCTTACAATTAATAGCCTTTTATAAGTCACGTCAGACACAATGATTGGTTATTCTTACATACTCACCACAATATTTTTCCATCGAAGTAGAATTCAAACAAAAACACTTTCTGTGATTCATCGTAAACCTGTTGCTTCCTCTCACATTTCTCCTTGGTGATCAGTTCACCTCGATATTCCAAAAGAAAGTAATCTTTTGCAAAGGATTTTTTTGCAAAGATTCCACGACCTAGTTATATAAAAATAAATTATAGAAACAATTGTATTTTTTGTTAACACTAATAAAGCTCCACATACCTTTAAGTTCACTAATAAATTTGATGACAAGGCCCTCTTTGTCCTTTTGAATTTGCACATTGATTGTTTGCATCTTCCTTTGGGCTCTGTCTTTTTTGCCTTTGCATGTTTCACTGTCGTAAAAAAATGCAATTTATGAAAAGAATGTCAGAATTACTGCCTTCATTTTCAGGGCAAACAAATGTTGAAATTTAGGTTACAGCTAAGCCAATGTAGACTGGGAAACTTAGTGTGACGTTTGTTGTGTATTATTTCCTGGACTGATTTGTCACATATTTTGTGTTATGTATGTACACTTATGAAGTATGTCTGTGTTTCTATATTTTACAGCTGTGGTGGGATGCATCACAAACAATGATGAGTCCAGCTACAGGCAAGAGGTGGAGCATCTGGAGAGCTGGTGCAAGGACAATAACCTTCACATCAATGTGAAGAAGAGGAAGGAGATGATTGTGGACTTCAGATGGAACAAACACACCTACCCACACCCCACTGAACATAAGTGAATCTGCTGTGGAAGTAGTCTCCAGCAGTGGTGGGATGTAACTAAGTACAAATACTTTGTTACTGTACCTAAGTACATTTTTCATGCATCTGTAATTTACTTAAGTAGAATTAAATGTGGGTACTTTTACTTTTACTACACTACATTTTACATGAAGTATCTGTACTTTCTACTACACTACATTTCGATAATGTGTTGAGTTACAAGTTACTTTCATGTTGAAGTTGTTGGATTTGTCGTTAGTTTGAAAGTAACTGATGTCGAGAGAGGAGTTGGTCCATTGAATCACTGCAAAGTGGACAGGTAACATTAGACCTGCCTTCAAGAAGAACTGGACTAATGACGTATATTCTAGTATAAACGTCACTGAACTGGGAGCACCCACAGCACCACTAACACACTCAAAATGGATTCCACCACAAAGATTCAGCCAGAAGATACACACCACCCATGGCCTTATTGAAAGATTATTGAAAGATTATTGAAAGACTGTTCAGTACAGCAGGACATCTCCCTAAAAAACCAGACTGGACTCAAAAAACTGTGAAAACCAACTTCTTCTGAACTTGAACAATAAATTCTTGTATCAATATTAAAATGTATCAGTTCATGGGATGTTAGGAGACAAGAAATGTCTCGACACTCAGATCCAAGTTTTGAAAATGGTGTCAGGAATTTAAAATATTGTTCACTTTTGATCCATGGTTGACTGGACAATATTTTAACTAGAGTTGATGACAAACTGGAGGTGAAATGATCAGTGTCTGTTCCTTTGTCAGGTCTAATGCCGGGTTTCCACCAGACGCTTTTCGCGCTGCAAAAAATCTCCTACCGCACTGTGTTGGCTGCTTGTCAACAGATGTCTGTTCTCATCGAACATGTCTGCAGACACGCAGTGGGAGCAGCGGCTGGCTCCTTTTCCGTTTGTTTCTTCTACACCGGGCAGATAAAAAATCAGCTGTACATGAGCCTCGTTACTACTTGAGTGGATTTTTTATGAGCCAAACTGCAGCTCCTAAAGTCTTTGTTGAGATTAAAACATTTTTTTATGTTTGGGGTGACCGTACGCTCGAGCGGACAGCGGCAACTGTAAAAATGCCAAGTTTCTTACCGGAGGCTGTTTTCTTCATGGAGGCTCGATGGGTAAGTTTGAAAAGTCCAAAAAAAAGTCCTGTCGTTGTTGCGTGATCACATGGCAGAGTCTATCCCGATTGGTTGCTGCTAAGCTGCGAGCAGCAGAAGCAGGACAAATCGAGCTTCGACAGTCGCTGCTCGGAGGTGACGTGGGAGCGGAAAAAAGCTGCCACTCACTGCCGCGCTGCTTGAACTGCTGTAGATGCGCCGCATCCAACATGCCCGGCCACATAGACTTTCAATGTAAAGTGGCTGCTTCGGAGGCGCGAAAAGCGTTTGGTGGAAACCTGGCATAATGCTCCTTTTTTTCAGACAGATAACTTTAATTTAAACATGTTTACTGCAGTTAAAATGACACATTGGTTCTGCTTTGTGTTAAATAAAAACTTTCAAAGGTAAAATAATTCCTCTCTTATTTTGCTTAATGACATTTAACTCTGCATGTCATCCCTGAAATTCTGACACACAGAATCACAAGTCCAAGTGTGAACTGTGTCACAGAGTAAACACAATAAAAACATGTGTTATCTGCAGCATTGTTCTTTAAAATGGAAAAACACTATTAATGTATTACAGAAAATATGCGTACAGTACACACACTTAATGATACTGTAGACCATTGCATTAGGCAATACATTCAGCAAGTACTTTTACTTTAATACTTTAAGCATTTTTAAAAGCAAGTACTTATTTACTTTTACTTAAGTAAACACAATATAATGGTACATCTACTTTTACTAGAGTACATTTTTGTCTGTTTATTTGTACTTTTACTTATAAACAGTGTTTGAGTACTTTCTCCACCACTGGTCTCCAGCTACAAGTACTTGGGTGTGCACTTGAATTATAGCCTCAGCTGGACCAACAACACAACCAGCCTGATCAACAAAGTTCATCAGAGACTCTACTACCTCAGGCGGCTGAGACGAGCTGGTCTGAGT
This sequence comes from Garcialebias charrua, assembly GCA_038048925.1. Lineage (NCBI taxonomy): Eukaryota > Metazoa > Chordata > Actinopteri > Cyprinodontiformes > Rivulidae > Garcialebias > Garcialebias charrua. Next base: position 9,071 of record JBBPBX010087534.1, read on the forward strand.
AGCCCAGTCCTCATCTCCTTCTACAGGTGTGCAGTGGAGAGCATCCTGTGCTACAGCATCAACGTGTGAGCACAGGATGCTCTCCATCGCACACCTGTAGAAGGAGGTGAGGACTGAGCTTCCCAGACCAGCTCTTCTCAGCCGTCTGAGGAAGTAGAGTCTCTGATTACCTTTTTTTGATCAGGGCGGTGGTGTTGTCTGTCTTCACCTCCTTCTACACGTGTGCCGTTGAGAGCATCCTGTGCTCCGGCATCAACGTGTGGCATGGAGGCTGCACAGCTGCAGAAAGAAAAGCTCTGCAGAGAGTGGTGAAGGCTGCACAGAAGATGTTGGAGTCAGTCTCCCCACCATCACAGACATTTACACCTCCAGATGCAGGAAGAGAGCCACCTGTATCATGAAAGACCCCACTCACCCAGCACACAAACTCTTTGCCCCACTCCCCTCAGGAAGGAGGTTGAGGAGCATCAAATGTAGAACCACTAGACTGAGGAACAGCTTCTACCCTGAGGCTGTTAGACTCATGAATAAATAAACAATTAGAAAACAGTAATTACTGCAAAACATCACAACATGCTGATCTGTTTTTTTGTTTCTGTGTTCATTTGTGACCATCTGCTCATACAGACTCATGTCCGTGCTGCTGTTTGTAATTATGTTTTCCTATTATATTAGGGCTTAGTGTATTTCTAGTTGATGTTTTTCTTAGTTATATCCTACATGTTATTGCTGTTTTTCTCTCACATTTTGTTGTTGGATGTAACTGGGACCTTGTGTACATAATCTTGTTTCATCACATGTACCACATGCGGTGCAAATGACAATAAAGATGATTAGACTCTGATTAAAGTTGTACACCTCTTGGACTAGCTGAAAACATGTAAAAATATAAAAAAGTTACAAAACAATTCTAAGTTTTCACCAATTGCACGTCACTTATACAGTATTCTGATACCTACTTGACACTGCAGACTACGTGATGGTGTAACGACACTGCAACGTGATGATGTAATGACGCTGTTCGTCTGTCTGCTCACTGCTTTGAGGTTAAAAAAAGAAAAAGAAAAATATGAGCATATTTTGCACAGAAATGACATTGAAAACATTAAAACCTCTACCACCGCATGTGGTACATGTGATGAAACGAGATTATTTACACCGGGTCCCAGTAACATCCAACAACAAAAAAATGTAAGAGAAGAACAGTAGTAACATCTAAGATATGATCTAAGAAAAACATCAGCTAAAAATACACTAAGCACCAATGTACCGTAATAGAAAAACATCAATACAAGCAGCAGCACGAGCATGAGTCCGTATGAGCAGATGGTCACAAATGAACAGCAACAGGAAAACAGATCAGCATGATGTGATATTTTGCAGTGATTATTCTTATCATGTATTATTCATGAGTCTAACAGCCTCAGGGTAGCAGCTGTTCCTCAAGTGGTTCAACATTTGATGCTCAACCTACTTCCTGAGGGGAACAGGGCAAAGATTGTGTATGCGCTGGATGAGTGTGGTCCTTCATGATGCAGGTGGCCCTCTTCTTGCATCTGGAGGTGTAGATGTCTGTGATGGTGGGGAGACTGACTCCAACAGACCTCTGTGCAGCCTTCACCACTCTCTGCAGAGCTTTTTTTCTGCAGCTGTGCAGCCTCCATGCCACACGTTGATGCTGGAGCACAGGATGCTCTCCACTGCACACCTGTAGAAGGAGGTGAGGACTGAGCTTCCCAGACCAGATCTTCTCAGCCGTCTGAGGAAGTAGAGTCTCTGATGACCCGATCATGGGCGATGGTGTTGTCAGTCCTCACCTCCTTCTACATGTGTGCAATGGAGAGCATCCTGTGCTCCAGCATCAACGTGTGGCATGGAGGCTGCACAGCTGCAGAAAGAAAGGCTCTGCAGAGAGTGGTGAAGGCTGCACAGAAGATGTTGGAGTCAGTCTCCCCACCATCACAGACATCTACACCTCCAGATGCAGGGAGAGGGCCACCTGCATCATGAAAGACCCCACTCACCCAGCACACACAGTCTTTGCCCCGCTCCTCTCAGGACGGAGGTTAAGGAGCATGAAATGTAGAACCATTAGACAGAGGAACAGCTTCTACCCTGAGGCTGTTAGACTCATGAATAAATAAATAATAAGAATAAATACTGCAAAATATCACATCATGTTGATGCTGATCTGTTTTCTTGTTGTTGTGTGTTCATTTGTGACCATCTGCTCATACAGACTCAGGTTCGTGCTGCTGTTTATAATGATGTTTTTCTATTACATTAGTGATTAGTGTATTTCTAGTTGATGTTTTTCTTAGTTATATCCTAGATATTATTACTGTTTTTCTCTTACATTTTGTTGTTGGATGTAACTGGGACCATGTGTACATAATCTCGTTTCATCACATGTACCACATGCGGTGCAAATGACAATAAATAAAGATGATCTGACTCTGTGTATACCTCTTGTACTAGCTGAAAACCTGTACATGTAAAAATATGAAAAAGTTAAAAAACAATTCTCAAGTTTTCACCAAATGCACGTCACTTATACAGTATTCTGTATTATTCAGTATTCAGTATTCCAACAACAGTATTCTGATACCTACCTAACACTGCAGTCAACGTGATGACGTAACGACACTGCAACGTGATGACGTAACGACGCAGTTCGTCTGTCTGCTCACTGCTTTGAGGTTAAAAAAAAGAAAAAGAAAAATATGAGCATATTTAGCACAGAAATGACATTGAAAACATTAAAACCTCTCTACCACCGCATGTGGTACATGTGATGAAACGAGATTATGTACACAGGGTCCCAGTTACATCCAACAACAAAAAAATGTAAGAGAAAAACAGTAGTAACATCTAAGATATGAACTAAGAAAAACATCAGCTAAAAATACACTAAGCACCAATGTAATAGAAAAACATCATTACAAGCAGCAGCACGAACATGAGTCTATGAGCAGATGGTCACAGATGAACACAGCAACAGCAAAACAGATCAGCATGATGTGATATTTTGCAGTGATTATTCTTATCATTTATTTATTCATGAGTCTAACAGCCTCAGGGTAGAAGCTGTTCCTCAGTCTAGTGCAGGGGTGCCCAACCTTTTTTGAACTAAGGGCTACTTTGAAGTCGGCGGTTTGCCGAGGGCTACTCGTCCAGTCTCAGTGTCAAAAAACATAATTTTTCATCTCTCTACTCCTCACTTCTTTAAAGTAAATAAAACAGAACGTAATGTGTTGCTAGTTTTATTTAATTAAAGTATTTTATCAAAGTAAAAGAACACAATATTTGAAAAGCACACCATATTTTTTTAAAGAAACGAATAAAAAACTGAAAACTCCCTCATTTACACTAACTATTTACAAAAAGTGACTAGAAAGGTGCAGACTTACAAATCTCCAACATCTATTTCAAACCTCAATAAAACCTATCAAAACTAGGCAGCTGCTCTGTGCAGCAGGATGCTGTGTCATCTGGTGCAAGCTGTATAAAATAAATGTGTCTCTAACTTAGTGGCACTTCTGACACTGAGAGGAGGAGGCCAGGGTCTCATAAGCAGGGCAGTATGAGGTGGTTGCGAGGCGCAGGCAGGTCTCCAGATGATCATCAGTCATTGTGGATCTGGTTTTGGACTTGATGATGTTCATGTGTGAAAAGCAGACTCACACAGGTAGGTAGATCCAAAAAGTGCTGTTAAGTTCAAAGCACATCTTCGGATGTTAGGATACTTTTCTTCTGACAGCAATAATAATAATAATAATTAATTCAATTTATAACGCACTTTTCATTACTGAAAATCTCAAAGTGCTACACATATATTGAATGTTACACACATTCATAAACCGGTGGCGGCAGACTACCATGCAAGGTGCTTTCCAGTCCTACCGGGAGCAACTCAGGGTTAAGTGTCTTGCCCAAGGACACAACGACACATGGTGCGGGTCCCGGGAGTCGAACCGCCAACTTTCCGATCGGGAGACGACTGCCATTACCACTACACCACGGCTGCCCAGCAGACTCCAGAACTCTCCATTCACGCCAGGTGATGCTCTGGATTTGATCCCAATGTCATTTTGCAGAGTCAACACCTCATTTTCAACACCAGAGCTGTCCAGCTGAAACACAGACACCAATTTGGACACAATGTCATCCACATCAACATTTCCAAAAGGATAACACATGTACAGTAGCTGGTAACAGGCTACTCATCAAACTGAAGAGAGAAACACTCACGTTGTTCCACGTCCTGTTTTAGCTGCTCCTCCACATCAACAGCCATTCCCTCACATGGCCGTGTCACTGTTTGTCTGGACAACTGCACGTCTTTAATAGCAGCTACGATCTCACTTTTATTTTTTAAATCATGAAAAGGCGCATCTGCAGCCTCAATAAACACTTCTTTCATAACTTCTCCATCGCTGAAAGACTTCTTATGTTGAGCCAGGATGCAGCTAACATGGTAGGAAGCTATCTTTACCTTTTGTGCTGGCCGAGTGAAGACCGATTGCTGGGCTTCGAGCTTTTTATTTATTGAATTACAGATGAGACAAATAGACTTCGAATTAGAATAAACAAAAAAATAATCCTCCTCCCATTCTGTGTGAAAATAAGTTTTCGTTTGCTTGTTTGCTAGTTTTCCTTCCATGTTTACTGCGTACTACTGACATTCACTCCACAGCGCTCTCACGCACCGATAGCTCTCACTGCTGAACCTAAAGTCTCGTGAGTCCAAGCACCCAAAACTCGCGAGACTATGTCTGTGAGCATACAAGATGGGGAGGGCTGAGGAAAGCGTTGCTGCGCATTGGAATATAGTCATTCCTCCCTCCACCACTTCGGCCGGAGTTAGAATGAAGCTGAGCAGCGGACATGTCACCCCCACCACTTCTGCCAGAGTTAGAATGAAGCTTAGCAGCGGACATTTCACCTTGTTAACAGCTGAGAGCCGGCTCGTCAGCTGTTAGAGCAAGGTTGCGCTTTGCGGGCGACTGGGAACCAGCTGGCGGGCGACCGGTCGCCCGCGAGCGACTGGTTGGGCACACTTGGTCTAGTGGTTCTACATTTGATGCCCCTCAACCTCCGTCCTGAGGGGAGTGGGGCAAAAAGTGTGTGTGCTGGGTGAGTGGGGTCCTTCATGATGCAGGTGGCTCTCTTCCTGCATCTGGAGGTGTAGATGTCTGTGATGGTGGGGAGACTGACTCCAACATCTTCTGTGCAGCCTTCACCACTCTCTGCAGAGCTTTCCTCTCTTCAACTGTGCAGCCTCCATGCCACACGTTGATGCTGGAGCACAGGATGCTCTCCACTGCACACCTGTAGAAGGAGGTTAGGACTGAGCTTCCCAGACCAGCTCTTCTCAAGGCTGGGGCAGAGCTCCGCGCTCCAGCGAGCGCGACGCCCCACTGTGTGTGCGGCGCTCGCACGCGGCTTGCACAAGTCTTTGAACGGTTGCGCGAACGCGCCAAGCTCCAATTTTACGACCGCGTACGCGATGCGCGGTGTCTGACCAATCAGCGACCTCAGTTCAGTCCCCCTCCGTGCGCAGCTGCTCACATTACAACAAGGAGAACGTGAGAAGAAAGCAGAGCTCTG